>CM056050.1:443988802-444277055 GCA_029574335.1 Rana kukunoris
GACTACCTATTACACTTTTGAAGGCCCTGGAACACCAGGATAATGAAATTACCCACAAAATGACCCCATTTTGGAAAGCTAACACCCCAACGTATAATCTATGAGGCATAATGAGTCTTTTGAACGTTTCATTGTTTTCCAGAAGTTTTTGGAACACGTGGAAAAAAAATGAAAACGCATTTTTTTTTACACAAAGTTGTCCGTTTCTAAGATATTTCCAACACATAGCATTTAGATAGCAAAAATGACACCCCAAAATACATTCTGCTACTCCTCCTGAGTAAAACAATACCCCATGTGTGAGACTTCTACACAGCCTGACCACATACAGAGATCAAACATGCAAGAACACGTCCGGTGTTTCCAGAGACACATAGCATGCACATACCAAGAGTTACACCCCAAAATACATTATGCTGAGCAAAGCGTAAACAAAAGATTACCTGTGGTAATAGTAGCGCAGTTCTACACAGCAGGATAGCACTGGTCCAGGCAGCAGGCAGGGACTTGGGTCACCCCGGCATACACAATTGTCCAGGCAGGGATACTGTCCCGTCAGGGTTAGTGCAGGTGGTCAGTTCATGCAACAGGCAGAGGCATGATGGCATAGGTCCTACAGGCAGAAGTAGGGCCTCGTTCAGGACAGAATGGGGACAGGGGTGGAGGCTTCTCCCACCCAAATCTCTTTGAAACCTCCGGGCAACCAGACCCTAATCTAGAATGAGAAAACAAAAACAATTGTTTTCTTCATCCAGAAAAACAAATTCTGGAGCCCCTCACATATGGAGACCCCTGTGCTATGAATCCCACTAGTCCACTGGCAGGGTAAAAGATCAGTCCAAGAGGCAGGCAAAAAGAATGGTCAAACAAAGTCCAGGGTCAGTCAGTTCCAGATCAGGCAGAGGTATAAACAGAATCGGTAGGCATAAGCGTGGTCAAATAACAGTCCAGGGTCAGTTCCAGATCAGGCAGAGGTATAAACAGAATCGGTAGGCATAAGCGTGGTCAAATAACAGTCCAGGGTCAGTTCCAGATCAGGCAGAGGTATAAACAGTATCGGTAGGCAGAAACGTGGTCAAATAACAAGCCGGGGGTCATAAGCAGAGGTATAAGGGGTGTGAAGGTAAATGGCAGGAAGTGACTAATAATTTAGTGAGGTATGGTAACGGGCGAAACAACCAACTACGCAGAGGCCTGGTTGGGAAGGGCATTTAGGACAATAAAAAATGGTGTCTCTTCTCACTCCTGCTTTGGAGCACACCTTGCATCTTTTTTGGCATTTTTGGCCTGTTGGTCTGGGAGGGAGTTTATCTGGAA
Organism: Rana kukunoris; assembly: GCA_029574335.1. Lineage (NCBI taxonomy): Eukaryota > Metazoa > Chordata > Amphibia > Anura > Ranidae > Rana > Rana kukunoris. The sequence continues at coordinate 443,990,120 of CM056050.1, forward strand.
AGTGGCGCTCGTTGAGTCGGCTAACCACATCGGATCGAATGTATGCTGGTGGGTTGCTGGGGTTTAAAAGGGCAGTGGTGATTTCCTCCAGGTAGAAAAGGTAGGGTTTGGGTCTTGAAGTGGATTTACGATATATCACATATGTGTTGTACGCGGCCAAATTGAACAAATAAATTGAAACTTTTTTATACCACTGGTATGATCTTCTTGTAGAAAGGTAGGGTTCCAGCATCTGGTCGTTCAAATCGACACCCCCCATGAACTTATTGTAGTCATGAATGCATTTCGGTTTCTGGATTAGCCCATTCCTCGTTCTGGTCTCAACGAATGTGTTGTTTGTGGATGGTAGAAAGCACGTACACATCCCTTTTGTCCCTCCATTTCACAGCCAGAACTTCCTCTGTACGTAAACTCGCCGTCTCCCCTTTTTCTAATTTTTTGATGACAAGACTTTGAGCAAAGCCCTTCCGGTTTCGATCGCACGGTGCCGCATGCTGGGGTGTTTTTTTTGAAAAGGTTTCGGAACAGGGGCAAACTTGTGTAAAAATTGTCCACATATAAGTGGTATCCTTTCTCCATGAGTGGGTTCAGGAGTTGCCAAACAATTTTCCCGCTGGTTCCTACGTAGTCTGGACAATTAGGGGGGTGTAGCTGGCTGTCCTTTCCTTCGTATACGTTGAAGGCATACGTATAACCTGTGGCTCGGTCACATAATTTATAGAGCTTCACCCCATAGGCCGCGTACACACGAGGGGATATGTCCGCTGAAAACGGTCCGATGGACCGTTTCAGCAGACATCTCCGCTCGTGTGTATGGGCTAGCGGACAGATTTCTCCACCCGACAGATTTCAAAGCAAGCTTTGAAATCTATCCGGTGGGAATCTGTCCGCCCGACATGTCTGCTGGTTAGTACACTTACCAGCAGGCATGTCGTCCCCCACCGCCGCCGCGACGCTGCCGAATGGATTCGGCGCATGCGCGGAAGTGTTTTACTTCCTGGTGCGGTGACGTGGCGGTGACGCGGCGGCGTCAACGTCACCGCCGCGTCACCGCCATGTCACCGCGCCGTCCGGCGGCGGGGAATTTGATCCGATGGTGTGTACACGCCATCGGATCAAACTCCCGATCGGACATATCCGATGGAAATGGTCCGCGGACCGTTTTCATCGGATATGTCCGATCGTGTGTATTGGGCCATAGCGGGCCCTTTTGCTGGGAATGAATTGTTTTATGCCCAGCCTGCCAGAAAATTTTACTAAGGATTCGTCTACACATATTTGTTGGTCCGGGGTAAACAACTGGGGGAAAATTTCGGAAAAATAATTAAGTAGTGGCCGAATTTTATAAAGTTTATCAAAATTTGGGTCATTTCGGGGAGGGCACTGGGTATTGTCGTTGTAGTGTAGGAATCTCATGATCAATTGATATCTGGACCTGGGCATTTTTGAGGAAAAGATGGGCATGTGGTAGATGGGGCGGTTTGACCAATAGGCACGTAGCTGGTTTTTGTGGTTTAGTCCCATACAGAATATGAGGCCCAAAAATTTTTTAGACTCTTCCACTGTTAGGGCTCTCCACTTGAAGGGACTGGCATAATGGGATGTGGGGTTACTGGAAATAAATTGTTGTGCATAAAGATTGCACTGGGTAACAATTGAGGCAAGCATGTTGTCGGTGAAAATTAAATTAAAAAAGTTAATCGGGGCAAAATTTTCTGTGTCCACCTGGACTCCTGGCTGGGCAGTGAAAGGGGGAATGTTGGCTTCTCCTGAATTAGAAGGAAGCCACAGGGGGTTCTGAAGGGAATAGGGAAGGCTGGCATGGGACCTAACCCTTTGGGACTGAGGTGAGACCCCACTGGTACGTGACCTTGCTTGCTGAGGTATTGCGGTACTGGTGGATGGCACAGCGGTGCTGGTGGATGGCACTGCCTCCTTAGCAATACGCCTTCTTCTGGCGGGTGGACCCTCCTCCTCTTCTTCTTCCTCTTCCTCCTCTTCTTCCTCTCCTCCTCCTCCTCGGATGTCTCTTCTCCACTGCTGACTATCGGCTCATAGGTGACGTTAGATTCGTTGTCGGAATTTTCAGGGGAATCCGAATCGCAGAGCTCCCCGTTGCTCTCGTCAGCCACCATAATTTCATATGCCTCCTCAAGTGGCACTGATGGCAGGGGCAGGTGGCACTGATGGCAGGGGCAGATGGCACTGATGGCAGGGGCAGATGGCACTGGGGGCAGGTGGCACTGATGGCAGGGACAGGTGGCACAGGCTGTTTGCACTGGCAGGTGGCACAGGCTGTTTGCACTGGCAGGTGGCACTGGCAGAGACACTGGCGCTGTTTTTAACTTTTACTTTTTTTTTTTCAACTCACTTAATCGCTGTCACTCTCTTTCTCTCCTCACACGCTGTGTGTGAGGAGAGAAAGCCGGCGATGAGAGATGATCTCATTTGTTTACAATTGAGATCATCTCTCATTGGACAGCGGGATCGAGTGCTGAATGGCCTCTGCGATTGGCCATTTAGCACAATCTGTGATTGGCTGTGTCCAAGGGACACGGCCAACACAGTTTTTCGCCGATGCGCGCTCGCGGGGACGCGCGGGGAGCAGGGAAAGGCAGTCACGTCCAAAGACGTCAACCCGGCGCCTCAGGTTTGCGCTGTTCAGTCTTTGGACGTGACGCGGACCCGAAGTGATTAATATTCACAAAGTGATCATATACTTTTCAAAGTGAGCAGTTTCTTAACTTAAATATCTTTAGCACTTTAGGCTAATAGGGTTGATTTATTCCCGCTTGCCCCACTATTTCTTTAAATACAGTAAACCTTGGATTGCGAGCATAATTCATTCCAGACACATGCTGTAATGCAAAGCACTTGTATATCAAAGCAAATGTCGCGATAAAAAATAATAGAAACTCAAATGATTTGTTCCACCAACCATTTTTATCATAGGTTAGTTTATAGTCCATAAAAATGATTATAGAAATGATAGGTTGTGACCATAAAATGTCCATCCACAAATGGAAGCCTCCACAAATTAGAAGCAAAATCCAGCAGGAACTGCAGTGTATAAAAGAGAAGAGAGGTGCCTCTGAGTGTAGCAATATGTTGCTAATGTTGTACATTTATTAAATGTAACTATATTGCTACACTTAGAGGTGCCTCTCTTCTCTTTTATATCAGTTGTGACATGACGCTGCTTGTATATCAAGTCAAAATGTATTTCAAGCGGAGGTTCACCCTAATTTCCAAGTCATCTTATTCACATCGGCTCAGTGTCTAACTTGTACTTGGCTATCAATTTTTTTTTTAAATCAATGCCATACCGTGTTTGTCTTTTGTGAAGCAGCACTTCCTGGTTGAGCTCCCCGGAGTGGTCGTTTTCTCAGATCGCCCAGTGATTCCTGGGATTAGTTTGCAATGTCGTGACGCTGCCCATAAGACAATTCTGTAGCTAAGAAGAGGAACTATTGCGTGATTAACATGTCACGTGACTCCTGCAGCCATATCCCGAAGGATTTGCTTGTGGGCTTCAGAGTGCCCACAAGCAAGAAACCGTACTGCAAAGATTATTTATTTTACGGCAGAATGACAATGCGGAGGTCTACAAATATAGGACACCTGAGTACACTAATACGTATATTAACCCCCTTGGTATTACCGAGTCTGGCTAAGATTTCAATACCAAAACGATATCCCCCAGATTGGGGCTGCCTCGCAACATCCACAGGCACAAGTTACTTACCTTTTTCCCTGGATCTGTGATGCATCCCCGCTGTGTGAGTGAGCAGTGTCCTCGCTTGATTCACACAGTGCCTGTGTGCCGCTGATCTCCGTTCCCTGCGACATTACGACGCACAGGGGCGGAGAACGGCGCCAAATTCAAAAAAGTAAATAAACACATTACATACAGTATACTGTAATCTTACGTTATGACAATGGCCCATCTCCTAGCCCCCTTCATGGTCTATGGCTATTGACTCCATGAATTGTTTTCTGTGTATTGCAATCTCACTTCATAATATATAGCAAGCATTGTTTTCATGTTATTGTATTTTTTCATTTAGATAATTATTCAGTTTACCAATGACAAAAGAGGGAGGTTACTGAGGACACCTTTTACATATGACCATATCCCCATGTTATATATTGATGATAAAAAATGTATAAACATACCAACTGTTTGACAATTGTGTACTACTGTATAAGATGATTTGCCTATTGTACTATACTTTTTTTATGATTCTTATACTGGTAGAGATCCTGATCTAAATCTTGGGGGGAATATTATATTCCTGGGATTAGCTGGTGTCTGGAAAGATATATTTACTTTACTACATTTACAATTTAAGAGGCTTTGCTGCTGATTTCTGTTTTTTAATAAGGGTTTTATTTAATGTGTGTTGCTTATTTTTGTAATAAAGAAATCACTACTTGAATTATTGTTGCAGCTGTAGACTTAATCTAGAATAAAGCCCCTTTCACACGTACGGATCCCATGAGGATCAGTACCTTTCTCATCTGCTTGCTCAGCAGGACCACCGCCCTGTCAGATCTCCACTCTCCTCTATAGGGGGATCGGATGAACACGGACCGCCCTGTCAGATCTCCGCTCTCCTCTAAGCGGGATCGGATAAACTCGGACCTTCTGTCCGGGTTCACCCGATCCAATCCTTAGACAGATGGAAAAATAGGATTTTCCTCCGTCTGCAGAATCAACCATAGCGAGGACCGATGAGATCGGGTGTCAGCGGATGTTCATCCGCTGACACTCGCTATCCCATAAGGGTTACATGTATGTCAGTATTTCATCTGAAAATGGATGGATGAAATACAGACATACTGTCCGCACGTGTGAAAGGGTCTAATGGAATTATTGATGTTTTGTATAGTATTTTTCCTGCCCTGGTTTTGGTTTTAGAAAAATGCTTCACCTTAATATTTTTCGACATCTCTAACAAACAGGGAACACAACCCCTAATCCACCTTATCCATAAGCTTTAGCTAATTGTTAGAAGCTTGTTTTTTCCTATTTATAGGTAAGCAATTTAAAGAGCCTGTCCAGAAATCAGCTAAGTATGCAGTCAACCAATGCACCTCGTGTGCTTGAGCCAGTCTATACTGAGTTTTTACCGTATTATGAAATATAAGAAGCTTATAAGGCCATTATTTGCAAATAAACATATACAGTATATGACTGCATTTATAATTTTCCAAATGCTGTAGACTCTCACAGTGTCTATTTGCAAATTAAACAAAATCGAGAAATGGCAAAAACCTCAAACCACACTGTTTACAACTCTCTAAGTAGCTGATCCAATATAATATTCTCACAGATTATATGGCATTTTAGGTAAATGGGGAATTTAGCATCTGACCCTTGCAACACCAGGTAGCTACAAGGTAAGAGGAAGCAAATAAGATATTTAAATGTAAGCCTGTTTTCTGTGGGTCAGTGAAAAAGCAGTATCACATATAAACTCTTGGATCATATTTATGCCATTTACATTGCATTAAACATGACTTCATTTCTATGCCTTTCAGCAGAGTTTTTGGGGCTCGACCAGATGACAAGTACCTCTATCTTTTTCATGGTAAGCATATGGATGCTATAGATACTTCAGAGAGTTACTGAAGAAGCGGTATGCACTTTCAGGAAACATTACAGAAAAATGTCATCTCATATAAATTCTGATTGCCTTCAAAGTCCTCCACTAGAGCACTTCCCTTGCCTCATTATCTCTGCAAACCTACCAGTCACAGCTTATGGTCTCATGTAAATGTCACATCATTAGTCATTTTATGTTGAAGGTTGCTTTAATTAGTATCTCAGTGGCAAGTGAGAGTCACCCTTTAGCACCTTGAAGCATCTTTGTATTAAAATAATGGTATAATAACACTAAAACCCAAGTGTTACAGTTAGCCAGCAACATATGTACATCAAATAGAAAAACATTTTGGATCTGCAAAGTGATATAAAAGGAAGTTTTCATGAACCTGTTTTATTTAACAATAAATGGCTTTGGCAAGTCACTAAAGTCAAGGTTAGTAGTCCTCATTTTTCAGATGGGTAGTATCACTGCATTAAGTATTAGAAACAACCTTAGTAAACTTTTAACCATGTATGGAACTTTTGAATTCATGGTCAAGTCTAAAGTAACCTCCGCCAACAATTAGTATAAATTAGAATGATCAGTAAGTTGTAAATCGAAAGGCAAAAATAAAATAACAAACATATTGTATTTGATGGTTGGAATGGGTTCTTTTTTTAACACTCCCCATATGTCAGTGGTATTTTCAGTAGAAATCATGAAATTAAACAAAATATAGATAGATAATGAGATAATGATAATGGGCAAAAAAAAAAAAAAAGGCAATGAGAATTGTAGTATCACTTTACATTGATGACCAGTGGAGCAGTACCCTCTTTTAAGTGACCCCATAGATTGGTGGTGGTCCATGGGAATGGAGCTCATTTATGCTAGCGGTCAATGGAAGGAATGATCTTTTACAGTTATCAGTGTGGTGCCAGCCTACATTAATAATTGGTCCCATGCCACTGCCTGTACCACTACAGCCAATACTATGTAGGCATCATCACATGAAGAGATAAATCCCCCAATGCTGAATGCTGCAGGAACCACTAGCAACTCTGATTGAGAAAGGTTGCTTTATAGTAGAGGAACTATATGTCATGGAAGGCATATATAGACTTCCTTAGAAAAAGTCCACACACCAAATGAAAACAAATCTTTTAGTTATCTGTGCTCCACCACCATCACTTGTGAAAAAAGAAGACAAACTCACCAAATAGCATGAATGAAAAAACTTTTTAGGGATCGGAACCTTTAGAAAAGGTATCCATCAGCTAGTATATCCTTGAACTCATATGAAGACAGAGGCTTGAAGAAACAAGCAACATCACATAGCGCAATAAAGCCTGAACAGTATTAAAACTGAAATGCTGGACGTGAACAGCGGTGGACGTGTTTGCGAGGAGCTCCAGGAATCCTGTTCGCCATCCACCGCCATTCGAGCTGCTTAACAAGCATCCAGGGCTGCACATTACCTGGGCCTGCTCAGCTCGGTCCCCTGTAGTGCTCTGCATCGTTATTCCGGTGGAATTCGGCTGGGGGACGCCCGAGATCCGAGGCCTCCAGTGCCCGGGGCCGCCGCCATCTTGAAAGCCTGGAGGCTCCCGGAGGAGACCGATCCCGGCGTTCCTGGGGGTAAGGAATCACCATCCATCCCCCAATTGTCACCCATCCTCCTACCTGGTGCAGTCCGGGGGTCGGGTCATACCTTGGAGACGTCCGCGGTGCTCGCGGCTCGACGCGGCCTAGTGGAGACTGTGGATCCCCGGTGTTTCCTACAGCTGCATCCCGCGGGAGCGCGCCGCGATCGGCCCGGCCTGATTCAGAAGCCCGGATCTTTTCTCTGAGGGCTGCCTAGGGGGTCACTGTCTGTTGGTGCTGGCTGAGGGTCCGTGGGGCCTAGTGACAGCAGCAATCCCCAAGAGCTCCACAACTACAGGTCAGGCACCATCCTGTTGGGCTGCTGAGTCCTGGGGTACTGCGGGCCTCATTCTTCTGCTGGACTGTTTGAGCCTGCACATCACTATAGGCCCTACTTTGCTGGATGACTCAGGCTTCCATACTCCACAAGCCCCCAATCTGTTTGACTGCTTAAGCCTCCATAGATAGTTGAATACAGGCCACTGCGGACCCCCCCCCGCCCCTCCTGGTTTCCTCCCAGCACGAATGCTATCAAGGGGGTCGCTTACGAGGCATCTAACGAAAGGGGACATGTAACCCCTCTGCTCTGATCCCCGCCGCCGTCCACACAGCAACCGTCCATTGCCTCCACATAGGATTGCCAACACGCCTAGACACCCCATGGTGAAATACGGGCCAAAACACCCAGCTCAATCTCACGCACCGGAGTTGCGGCCTACACAGACGCTGGACCGCTTCCTGAATAGGCCCGAATCCCCGCCTCGCTTGTATCCCGAGACACACCGCATTAGCAGATTCCCAGCTCTTTGTGCCCATTTCATCTCCAGAAATGTCAGCTCCCGTCACGGTGGACATACTGGACAATAAGCTGCAAGCTCTCCTGCAAGATTTGACCAGCAATGTCTCAAAGGAAATGGGGAAGCTTGCTCACGAATTGAGGGAGAGATCGCTCAAATTGGCGAACGTACTGACGTCTTAGAAACCAAATTTGATGATCTGATACAGTACGTTCACGTTCTGGAAGAGGACAATGCTGGTTTAAAACAGTCTATCTATCAGCTCCAGTCCCAACAAGAGGATTTGGAAAACCGAGAACGTCGCCAAAATCTGCGTATCAGAGGTGTCCCTGAATCTGTAGGAGACGGAGAGATCCGACCATATCTACTAAGCCTCTTTAACACTATGGCCCCTCTGATACCGGACAATAGACTGGAGACTAGATAGAGCGCATAGGTCACTGGCTCCTAAACCCCCTGCAGGAACGAACCCCAGGGACATTATCGTCCGATTTCATTATTACGACAGCAAGGAAGCTTTGACCATGGCCACGCGCAACAAATCTCGGATGGAATTCAGGGGGGCTAGGATACAGATTTTTAGTGATCTGTCTCCTATAACCCTTGCTAAACGTCGCAGTTTTTGTCCAGTGACCACCCACTTGCAAAACCATCATGTTTCATGTCGCTGGGGATTTCCCTTCCGCTTGTCTGCCTCGAAGGATGGGGTCCAATACTCCATGAGGGATCTTCAGGAAAGTGAGGCGTTCGCACGCAATCTTGGCCTTCCACTGCTACCAGATGAAGACCCCTTACCACTCCCGGCAACGCCTAAGCCTACATCTATCCCAGGCCGGATCTGGACCCCTGCTCGGCAAAAATCACAGAAGGCCTACTCTACACCCCAGACGACACCCTTTCCCTAGGCTCCCACCTTGAAATGTGTCTCTCCGGCAATATGTTTAAGTTGGTTTTGGCCCCTGCCTTACCGTGTTTCCCCTAGTTTGGGGAGTCTTCACCCATGTAAGTGGGGTGTTTCTCTTCCGTGGACTGTGGATCAATTCTTCTAGTAAATTTTTTACATCTTGTCGGAAGACGGCGGGGATCTCTCCCCAGATAAGTTGGAGCCCCTAGCGTGCCTCCTTTTGTTCCACGGCCACGGCTGTGGACTCCTGGGTGGTTATTACCCCCCGGGCTCTACTTCTTTTTTTTGTTTTTGTTTTCATAGGTCTTTTTTTGACCTATTTTTCATTTTTTGTTGGTTGTGCATACATTTTTCTTTTTCACTATTTCATGTTTTCCCTCCACAGGATGCACCATGGACTTTTTTGCTCATTCGATCTGTTTATGTTTTTATGGACGTTATTGTACTATGGTCACCATAGCTTAACCATGTCTTATCGTGATGGGTATCCGGGTTCTTACTTATAATGTGAAGGGCTTGAACTCTATTCATAAGCGCTGGTTGGCTTTGAAGGAGTTCAAGTCCTCAGCTGCAGACATAATCCTTGTCCAGGAGACACACTTCCGCCCCGGGGGATCCTTTAAATTTGCAGCAAAACATTTTCCTGTTTCATTTGTAGCTTCTGATCCCTCCGGCAAAGCGGGAGTGGTCATATTGATTAGAAAATCCTGCCCCTTAAGAGTTAAATCCTCATTCATTGACCCTCAGGGTAGATATATTTTTCTGGACTGTGATTATCTCTCACGTTCTTTCACTTTGATTAATGTTTATGTCCCCAACTCTGGTCAACTACAATTTCTCACTGACGTATTTGGAAAACTTGGCAAATATGCTCAACCCTTTATGATTGTTGGGGGGGATTTTAACATGACCTTGTCCCCTAGAAGAGACAGACGCACATTATTCCCTTCCAGCCCTTCAGCTAAAGTAGAACGCCAATCGGCCTCCTTTCGTAGACTCATCAGATCTCATAATCTACTGGATATTTGGAGAATCAAACACCCCACGCATAGACAATTTTCTTTCTTCTCCCCCCCACACAAGATGTACTCCAGGGTTGGATTATCTCTTTGTCACGGCCCCCTTACTAACATCCTCTGTAGCCTCAGAGTTGAACACTATAACTTGGTCAGACCATGCCTCTGTCCAGCTCGATCTCACACTTTCATCATCTACACCTAGAACCTGCCATTGGAGACTTAATGACTCCCTCCTCCGCAACCCTGTCATTGAAACCCAATTATCTCAAAATCTAACCGAATTCTTTCAATTGAATGACAACTCTGTGGCGGATGTGTCCACCCTATGGGAGGCTCATAAGGCATACTTTAGAGGCTTATGTATTTCAGCTGGCTCCCGCTTAAAGAGGGATTCTGAGGCTCAAAGACTCGATATTCTTTCACAGCTACGTAAAGCAGAAGATTTGCTACTGGCCTCCCCTACGGTACTGCATCTGCGCACAGTCACCTCTTTACGTGAAAGGTTAAAATCTCTTGATATGAACAAATGCTCCAGATCCTTACTCTGGGCTAAACAGAAATTTTACGAATTTGCTAATAAACCCCATAGGATGCTAGTAAATAAGCTCAAACCGCGTCCGTTTCACTCTTACCCAGAATGTCTTACCCAGGCTGATGGAACCCCAACTCACTGCCCGCAGACGATGTCCAAAATCTTTGGGGCATTTTATACTAAGCTATATAATTGCCTAAACACAGACCCCAAGCACCTATTCTCCCAAGATGATTTTGATTCCTTTTGTGGCCCTTTGAAACTGCCCAAATTGTCATCATCCCAAGCGGCTACCCTTAACGCTGCTATCACCTCAGAAGAACTAGCTGAAGTTGTCAAAGAGCTGCCCTTACAAAAGTCACCGGGTCCAGACGGCTTACCCTATTTATATTACAAAACCTTTCTCCCAATTTTGAGTCCGCATTTAATAGACCTTTTTATTTCTCTACAGAAGGGCATTACCCCTCACCCTCAATTTTTACATGCCCACATTACAGTTCTCCCAAAACCTGGCAAGCCCCCATCATTACCAGACAACTACAGGCCCATAGCTTTACTTAATTCTGATTATAAAATCTTTACGAAAATCATAGCTAACAGACTTTCCTCTATAATACCTAGCCTTATTAATAACGATCAGGTAGGCTTTGTCTCAGGCAGACGCGCAGGCGACAACACTAGACGCACCATTGACCTGATAGATCTACTCGACAAAACATCCTGCTCTGCCCTTATCCTGAGCTTAGATGCTCAGAAAGCATTTGACAGACTCGGCTGGCCATATATGTTTGCCACACTCACGCGATTTGGGTTTACGGGCTCTTTTATGTCAGCACTACAGGCCCTATATTCCCGACCCACCTCTCAGGTACAACTGGCATCCTTCTTATCCCCATCCTTCTTGCATAGTAATGGCACTAGACAAGGGTGTCCCCTTTCCCCCTTACTGTTCATATTGTGCTTAGAACCCCTAGCTGAAGCCATACGTGTGCACCCTGACATTTGTGGAGTCTCCTTGCGGCAGAGGGAGTACAAATTGTCTCTTTTCGCTGACGATATATTGCTTACCTTAACAAAACCACATATCTCTCTCCCCAACCTTCACGCTTTATTAGATACATTCAGTAAACTTTCTGGTTACAAAGTTAATACAGCCAAGACAGAAGCCCTTCCTATCCATATCCCCCCCACACTTCTTACCACGTTACAAAACAACTTCCCCATACCATTGGTGCTCTGCCTCTCTTAAATATCTAGGTGTACACCTGACGGCGTCTTACTCCACTCTGTTCCAAGCCAACTTTCCCTCCCTAATTTCGGAAACACATGGCTTATTCCGTAAATGGACGGAATGCCCTCTGTCTCTTCTGGGTAGGATAAATGTCCTCAAGATGGCCGTACTCCCGAAGTTTTTGAAGTTTTTGTATCTTTTTGAAACGTTGCCAATTGCACTTCCTATGATACAACTCCGAAATATTCAACGGGCTTTTACTAAATTTATTTGGGGTAATAAAGCGCACAGGATTGCTAACACAGTGTTATTTGCTCCCCGCTCGCAGGGGGGGGTTGGGAGCACCCGATATTGGTAAATACTACTATGCAACTCACCTTACAGCGACCGTCTCTTGGTCGTCACGCTTTGCAACGAGTAGATGGTCAGAGTTAGAACTCAGTGTTACTAGTCCTGTACATCCTTGTTCAATGCTCTGGGCCGACTTGACTTCATCCATATCTCAGCTCAGACGCATATGTCTAGGTCCAATGCTATTTACTCTTTCCATCTGGAAAAAGTGTAACAAGAGGTTCTCTCTCTCTTCTCCATGTCCGCCTCTCTTAAACATAATTTTTAACCCAGATATCCTGGATAGCCTATCCTACAATACCGTGTATCCATGGTCTCAAGCAGGCATTTTCCAGCTCCGCCACCTAGTACATCCTGTAACTCGCAAATTACTCTCCTTTCAAGAACTCCAAAACAAATTTGACATACCCCCAAAACTTTTTTTTTCATATCTCCAATTTAAACACTACTTCCATTCTATATCGCCTGCCTTAGCATTAGAAAGACCCAATGCTTTTGAAACGTTATGTGCGCAAGGCCCTTACCAACCTGGTCTCATATCCTCTGTATATAAGATTCTCCATGACTCAAATATGCCTACGTTAAATTCTCATGTATATATGCGGAAATGGGCCAAGGTGCTTCCGCCCCTTTATCCCTCCCTCAATGGCGGGAGATTTGGACCTCCATATCAAAAGCTTCCCGATGCGTGGAGCAGAGAGAGACAGCTTATAAGGTCCTCATGTTCTGGTATAGGACCCCAGAGGTTATCCATAAATATGATCCCTCTGTGCCCCAGACATGCTGGAGGTACTTACGGGATATAGGAACGCACTACCACATTTTCTGGGAATGTTCTTTAATTTTGCCATTTTGGTCCTCGGTCCAATCAGTGCTCCAGTCTGTGTTAGCAATAGACATTCCAAAAGACCCAGCCCAGTACTTGTTAGGTCTCCCAGCTCCTGGAATACCTAAACATGGCAAAAAATTGATGACATATATTCTCTTAGCTGCCAAGAGAGCAATACCTACCCATTGGTTGTCCCCCAACCCCCCTACACAATCTCAATTGATCTTGGCTATAGCACAGATACGTAGAATGGAACATTTGACAGCAGTGATTCACGATTCTTTGCCTCAATTCTCAAAGATATGGGATCCTTGGGACAACTCCTCATTCAATCCTGAATCGCTTTCCTGAACTATTAATAAGGTCTCTTAGGCAACCAGTTCCTGCATGTTAGGATGATTGGCCTGCATAACCTTATTATTGTATACTATTTCTTCATATATGCTACGTCTAGATCCATGGTGTACCCTCCCCCTTGATTTTCTTCCTTTTTTTTTTTTTTTTCTCTTTTTTTTCTCTCTCATGATTTCGACATCCTTCACGCTTGTCTGCTATATGAGATGATGATACTTTTCTGTATTATGTTCACCTTTTCATGTTTTTGGAAAAAATTTCAATAAAAATTACAATTACAAAAAAAAAAAACTGAAATGCTAGATTATGTAAGCACTAGCGTATACAGCCAAACAAAGATCCACGCCATTCCTGTAACTCTCGGCGTGCATTCCAACACACCAGAGAGAAGAACCAAGGGTTCCCAGAAGTGATGTCAGTGCGGGTGGGCACGCAGCCTCAATGCAAAAGCTTGTCTGGTTCCTATCTCTGGATCTCCATGGATTTTAAGGGGAACCCCATGGCATAAAAAAATGGTGTGGGCCCCCCAAAATCCCTAGTTCCCAGCCCCCCTATGTGAATGAGTACTCGCCCATTCAACAAAAAAGTGTCAAAAAGTAATAAAAACACACACACAGTTTTTGAAAATTCCTTTATTAAAAATAAAAAAAAAATTGTGTCCCACAATGTATATCCATCATCAATCACGCCACCCACCGCACCCAAAAAATAAAGAAATTAAAAACTCTTCCCCACTCCAGCCTCACACGTATTGCAGTTCAAGGCTCAAGGCTGGATGGTGAGTCCCACCTAATCACTGAGAGTCAAGCTCCACCTGTCCTCTTTGCATTGCTGAGTGAGAGTCCTGAATACTGGAGCTGTCTCAGCCACTCAGCTGCTGCTGGGGGAGGAGGTAGGGTCGGGGGAGGGACCCAACCTATGTCCACAGCAGTGTGTACCACATCATCTGATTTTTGTTTTTTCCGTGCAACCAGCCCTGCTCTGTTTTTGCCCAAAGATTTTAATGCACAGTTCACAGCTGTCAGTGACAAATGGTGATTTCCAGGACTCAGCCAGGACAAGGAAATATCATGGCAGCTGTTAAGAATTTGTGAGTGTCCTGGCCGATTCGAGACTGTGGCCAACTATGTAGAGGCAGTAGTTCGAGTTATGGAAAAGTGATTTGGTATGATATTACAGGGGAACCATAACCTAGGTCAGTGATGGCGAACCTTGGCCCCCCAGATGTTTTGGAACTACATTTGCCATGATGCTCAACTACACTGCAGAGTGCAAGAGCATTATGGGAAATATAGTTCCAAAACATCTGGGGTGCCGAGGTTCGCTATCACTGACCTAGGTTGTAGCAGATTGAGCATAAGATAGCAACAGGAAAGAGTCCTCCTATCTGGGCGAGGTACTAAAGTTTACTTCCTCACCTCTACATGATACAACAATAAGTGATTGAAGAGAGCAATAGCACATGGGTGGCCCCCATTGTCTTGGTGTGGAAGATGGCAACATCTAGTTCTGCATGAATTACAGGTGTTTGAACACTGTCATTACAAGTGACATCTATCTTTTTCCACCTATAGAGAAGTACAGTACCTTGCTGCCCTAACTTAGGACAAATGTTTATCTGTTGCCAAAAATCACCTGGGGGTGTTGGTATATTCCCAGTGCCAAGGTAGATCACCAAAAAAACACTTTAACTACCACCATGAGGATGTGTCCTTTCAACAGTATGCATTTTGCTTAACCCTGTATGCCCTATGCCTCCTGTTGAACAGTCAGAATTTCAATCCATTTATACTTAGGCTGATTTACTGAAATCAAACTATCAATTAACTACAGTACAACTAGCCTGTAGGGTTTTTTATGCAATAACTACCGGCGGAAAACCTCCCACCATCAGAATACAATAGTGCAGAGGGAGGGCTGTTTGCCCGTTCACTGAATAGCGAACAATTTGGGGTGTTCGCAGCATATTTGAAAGCCGCGGAACACCCTTTAAAAGTCTATGGGAGAAATCAAAAGTGCTAATTTTAAAGTTTAATATGCAAGTTATTGTCATAAAAAGTGTTTGGGGACCTGGGTGATGAATTGTTGGGTCCCGGCAATACAGATAAAAGTCATTGAAAAAAATGTCATGTTGATGGGGACAAAGGCCTCATGCCCACAACCCTTGCCCGGTAGTTGTGGGGGTCTGCGGACGGGGGGCTTATCGGAATCTGGAAGCCCCCTTTAACAAAGGGGACCTCAGGATCCTGCAGCCCCATGTGAATTGGTACCAGGGTAAAAAAAATTGTCAACATTTTAAAAACAACTGGAGACAGCTTGGGACAAGTCCTTTATTAAAAAGAAAAAAAGAAAAAAAAAATCCAATGATGCTGACTCTATCCCGCCACTACGAACGATACCGCCTCCCAGCCGAATGACGAGCAACCCATTTGACAGCTCTTTTATAGATGAGGGTGGGGCCACCCGACCCGCCCCCTGCGATGCAAGGGGAAACACCAGGGTTACTCAGTGACATGAAGGGATGACCCTGCCCCCACCCTGATGCAACAGGAAACCTGCATTGCATCAGAGGAGGTGGGGTCACCCATACATGTCACTGGGTAACCCCAGTGTTTTGAGGGGGCGAGATCACATGACAGGTGGCCCTGCCCTCAGCTATATTAGAGCTGTCAGGATGGAGCACGTCATTCGTCAGGGTGCCTCCCGTGGAGGCAGGATCGTGTGCATTGTATCCTCGCTGGAGATCGAGAATGGATTACATCGCTGGAATCTTTTTTTAATTTTTTTATTTTTGATAAAGGACTTGTCTCGAGCTGGCTCCTGTGGTTTTTAACATTTTGACACTTTTTTTGTGAAATGGTAGGGGTACATTGTACCCCTTACCAATTCACATGGGCGGGTGGGATCTGGAGGTCTCCTTTGTTGAAGGGGGCTTCCAGGTTCCGATAAGCCCCCCGCCCCCAGACCCCCATCAACATAGGAACATCCTCCCCATGTTGAGGGCATGTGGCCTAGTACGGTTCAGGAGAGGGGTGTTCTCTTGTCCCCTTTTCCAGCGGCCTGCCAGGTTGCGTGCTCAGATAAGGGTCTGGTATGGCTTTTTGGGGGGAACCCAACACCATTTTTTTTTATTTTGGCATAGGGTTCCCCTTAGACCTGAAGAGTCTGGTATGGATTTTGAGGGGGACCCCTGCACCATTTTTTTTTAAATTGGCACAGGGTTTCCCTTAACCCCCCTGGCGGTATTCCCGAGCGTGACTCGGGGTGTTTTTTTTGTACCGTTATCGGTAACCCCGAGTCACGCTCGGGGTAGCTATGCATTTACAGTTTGCAGCGCGCGCTGGCTTACCTTGTTCCTGGATCCAGCGATGCATCCACATTGTGTGAGCGAGCGGGTGCTCGCTCGATTCGCACAGTGTCCCCGTGTGCCGTCGATCTCCGTTCCCTGCAACGTTATGACGCATGGGGGCGGAGAACGACGCCAAATTCAAAAAAGTAAACAAACACAATACATACAGTATACTGTAATCGTATAGATTACAGTACTGTATGTAAAAAATACACACCCCCTTGTCCCTAGTGGTCTGCCCTGTGCCCTGCATATCCTTTTATATAATAAAAACTGTTCTTTCTCCCTGCAGATTGTCCATAGCAACCAAAAGTGTCCCTTTATGTCAAAAATAGTTTTAGATCAGCTATAAAACAGCGATAATAAATTATAATCACTTGCAGAATTGAGTGAGCGATTTGTGGGGAAATTCGTCATAAAAAAAAAATAATGATGGCAACAATTCTGCAACTGAGCAAATTTCAGTGTTTTTGAGTTGATTACATTATTGAATATTTTTTATTATAATTTTATTATTTATTATAATTATTTATAATTATTTATTATATTATAATTTATAATTTTGTTTAAAAAAAAATCATACCCGGGATGCCTATTAGACTCGTGTTTGGTCAGATTTAAGTGAGTTATCCCTAAGAATTACAGGCCTACAGTATAAAACGCCAAATTTCCTTGCAAATAATGGTACTACTTTCAGCACCTAAAATCAGAAAGAATCATACCGCCAGGGAGGTTAATATCCATACCAGACCTGAAGGGCCTGATATGGAATTTTGGGGGACCCCCACACATTTTTTAATTTTGTTTCGGGGTTCATCTTAATATTCATACCAGACCCAAAGGGCCTGGTAATGGACTAAGGGGGAACCCATGCCATTTTTTCAATGACTTTTATCTGTATTGCCGGGACCCGACAATTCATTATTGCCATGAGTTTTAAATTACTTTTTTTTTCCTTTAGAAATGTCATTTTGTGCAGAGACTGTTATAAACATGGGAACCATGCGCTACTTTACAGGCATACTATAGACACCCCCAGGTACGAAATTTAAAGGAATATTTTACTTTTATTGTTTCACTTTAAGCATTATTAAAATCACTGCTCCCAAAAAATGGCAGTTTGGTCCCTAAACACTTTTTATAACAATAACTTGCATATTAACCTTTAAAATTAGCAGTTTAGATTTGTTCATGTTCGTGTCTCATAGCCTTTAACCACTTAAGGACCGCCGCATGTACATTTACGTCGGCAGAATGGCACCGACAGGCACATCAACGTATATATACGTTGGTGCCTTGGGGGGGATCGGGGGTCCGATCGGACCCCCCCCCCGTACATGCGGCGGTCCGCGCGGCTGCAGGAGCGATCCGACAAGTGGGGGCGGCTATCCGTTTTCATCCGCCCCCTCCGGATCGCTCCCAGCCAATGCGCGCGCCCGCCTGACCTGTCACTTCCTCCTCCTGTGTAAACACAGGAAGGAGGAAGCGACGTGATCTCTCCCTCGGCGTTTGTTTCAAGCGCCGCTGAGGAGAGATCACCACACTACAAGTAAGTCCTGCACCAACACTACACTACACACACACAAAATCACATTTAACCCCCGCGATCGCCCCCCCCCCCCCCCCCCTGTCACAGTGTCACTGAATGCAGTAATCATACATGTATGATTACTGTATTTAGTGTCAGTGTGACAGACAGTGTGACAGTCAGTCAGTGTTAGTGTCAGGGTAGCCCCCCCACCCCCCCCCAATAAAGTTTTAACCCCTTGATCACTGCCCTAGTTAACCCTTTCACTCCCTATTGCCAGCATCACTAAGCGATCATTTTTCTGATCGCTGTATTAGTGTCGCTGTTCCCGCTAGGTAGCTAATTTTTTTTTAATGCGATTTTTTTTTTTACTAAAGACATGCGGCTAAATAAATTTTGGCCTAAATGTTTGACTAAAATTTAGTTTATTGGTTTTTTATTATAACAAAAAGTAAAAAATATTGTTTTTTTTCCAAAAATGTCGCTCTATTTTTGTATATAGCGCAAAAAATAAAAATCGCAGAGGCGATCAAATACCACCAAAAGAAAGCTCTATTTGTGGGAAAAAAAGGACGCAAATTTTGTTTGGGAGCCACGTCGCACGACCGCGCAATTGTCTATTAAAGCGACGCAGTGCCGAATCGCAAAAACCCCTTGGGTCATTTGCCAGCGTATTGGTCCGGGTCTTAAGTGGTTAATGGTGTTCACGTGTTCGAACACATTTTTTGTCTGTTCGCATGTTCTGCTGCGAACCGAACTGAGGGTGTTCGGCTCATCCCTATTACTCATCAACACAATATGTTTATGGAGAATTAGGCAATTTGCTATCACTTAACCTGTGGTTGAAGGAAAGACAATTGCATAATGTATGACCTGCATTAGATGATGTTCTGGTGTTCTGCAGATGTTGTGTTGACCTGGCTGCACCGGTATGGGCTGAAGCTCAAATTACATTATCCCAATCCCTGGGAAAGTCAAGAGTGGAAGCTGGGATATTGCAGAATATTGTTGATGTTTCATCAATCACTTTGCACACCACTCTACTTCAATTAAAAAACTACATGGGGTAAGCTTGGCATGGGCAGTATTGGAATGATTTTCAGAGTATTTGACTTGGCAAAGTTTATGGTCTGGATGGATAACAATCTGTTGGTGACCCTCAATTTTCTAAATTAGCTGCTAAGCTTGGAGAGTGATTGAAGCTATTGCCAGAAACAAAGAGACTGCTAAGTGAATGGGACCATCTCATCTAGAGAAGTGGCACGTCGTACCACAGACAGTTGTACACTCATGACTTTCAGATATTTCTGGCAAGTCAAGCTGTCAAGGGCCTGAGCTGTCTCTGTGGTGAAAAAAAAAATCCATGTGAAAGCTAGAGATTTTTGTGTACACACGACATTGCTATTAATGTTCCATTTTATTGACCAACTGTTCCATCACGTATTATTTCAATTAAAGCTGCAGATCTATAAACCAACAAATGACAGTCTACACATGTGTTGTTAGTTTTTGTATCTTTGATGTTCTTCACACAGATTTTTGTAGCCCAGTCCACAGCTCTTCCAGGACTGCAGCTGAACAGACCAGGCTGCTACCACTACCTACACATTGATGTGCAGCCGTCATCTCTTCCCAACAGATTTTATGCTCCCCTCCAAAAACGTGGCTCTGAGAGAACACAGATGCTAGCATGAGTATAATAAAAATGGATCCTTTGTACTTATGTTTCAATACATGTTCAATGGCCCTACTACCAAAAAGTCTTGCCTCAAGTGTCCTTACATAGTAAGCTCAGAATCAATCCTTCATGATCAATGTACCCCAAAGATTGGTAGCTGAAAATTGAATGCAGACAGCTACCTTTAATAGTAAATCAAACGTGCACCTTGTTCTCTCATAGGTCTCAGGAGTAATTTAGAAACTTGTTTAGTTAAGGAGAAACCTACTTTGCGAGTCCACAATTCATCTAAAAAAAGTCAAAACATTGACTATAGCTATAACAAATACAGGAGTCAAAACCACAAGGGCTTCGTATACAAAGGAAAAAAATGCCTTAATACTTTATCCAGGCAGCAGTAGCTTTTGGCATTTAACCGTGGTAAGATTAAGGCACATAACATAAATGCTATTGCTTCAGATCTGTTCCACGTAAACACATTACACAATTTATTCCTTTGGGCAACTAGTATAGAGGTCCAAAGACATAACATAGAATATACCTATTTTTTATAGGGTTAAGAACGCTGTAAATATAGATCAGGAGAAACACTTTCATCCTATGAAAGTTACAAACAAAAGGTGCAAGACCTGAATAAGAGCAAAACAGACTGGCAAAAAAGGTACAGCATGCTAAAGAGGGTAAGATAAATTCTAAAAAATATATATTTATATTAACCACTTCCCGACGGCCATACAAATATGTGCAGCCGCGGGGTGGTTCTAAATCTCTGAAGAAGGGGGTAGGTAGAACCCGTGCTACGGACCTGATATTTTTAAGTGTGCCAGTGCTGTTAATATAGATGTATATGTTATTAAGTGGCTGCCCCTACATGTAATTCCACCGAAGTGGAAAGTGGAAAGTGAATGGGGATGAGATAGTAGGTGATGGCGCCTCTCAATTAATGAATTACAATGTGTAAATAAAATACAATAAAAAAATAAAAATACATAAAGTGCTTATCCAATATATCCTTATAGTGAGGTCCACATAGAACTTGGTAATGGTGTGTAAATCAAACCATATATTGAACCAAAAAAATTGTAAACAAAGTGACCATAGTGGTGGTTCAGGAAAAAAATAATTAATAATAAAAATAATAAATATGATGAATGAATAATAAATAAATGAACAGTTAAAGTGCTCTGTGCCGTGAAAATCAACTGCTGCTATTTTTTACAGTCCATGCAAAAAAAGGTGCTTTGTGCTTCATATAGTATATTGCTGATGACAGTCTTCACTCTGTGATCCCTCTTTTCATGCTCTATTGGGTCCCTCACTCACCAGATCCAGGTACCCAATTAAGGGTAGGAAGCCTTCACAGTATTAGCCCTGTGTTGCTCTCTGGCAAGTATCCACTTGTTTGGACCCCTTTAGTCTGACATATAGCTCAGAAGAGAGAGAAAATGCCCACATAGTGTAGTATTGTTGATAAAAATGTATTTTACATAAAAGGTCAGGTACTCACAATAACCTCCCTGGCGGTCTTCCCGTGTGTGGCACGGGGTGAGATTTTCAAGCTAAGATCGGTAACCCCGTGCCACACACGGACTTGCCTCGCTGGATGCAGAAAAGAGTTTACTTACCTTTTCTCTGCGATCCAGCGATGAATCCCCGCAGTACACGGCGGCCGGATGTCCGCCTGATGCTGTGTGTACCTCCGATTCCCTTCCCTGCGAGCGTCGCGACGTAGGGGGGGGAACGGCGCCAAATTCAAAAATGTAAACAAACACTATACATACAGTACACTGTAATCTTATAGATTACAGTACTGTATGTAAAAAATACACACCCCCCATGTCCCTAGTGGTCTGCCCTGTACACTACATGTCCTTTTATATAATAAAAACTCTTCTTTCTCCCTGCAAACTGTAGATTGCCCATAGCAACCAAAAGTGTCCCTTTATGGCAAATTTTTTTTAGAGCAGCTAAAAAACAGCGATAATAAATCAGAATCACTTGCAGAATTTAGCGATAGCGATTTATGGGAAAATTCCTCATAAAAAAAAAAATAATGACAGCAAAAATTCTGCAACTGAGCAAATTTCAGTGATTTTGATTTGATTACATTATTGAATAATTTTTACTATAATTATATTATTATTTGTTATAATTTTTTATAATTATTTATTATATTATAATTTTTAATAAAAAAAAAAAAAAAAATCATACCCGGGATGCCTATTAGACTCTTGTTTGGATAGATTTCAGTGAGTTATTCCTAAGAATTACAAGCCTACAGTATAAAACGCCAAATTCCCTTGCAAATAATGGTACCGCTTTCAGCACCTAAAATCTGAAAGAATCATACCGCCAGGGAGGTTAAAAAGATTAAAATCAAGCATATGTGATATCTCACGAGTGTTTTGCGTCTGGACGCTGTGCTGCTCGACCGGTTTCATCTGGAGCTCCAGATGATGTCATTAGACGAAACCGGTCGAGCAGCACAGCATCCAGACGCAAAACACTCGTGAGATATCACATATGTTTGATTTTAATCTTTTTAATGTGAGTACCTGACCTTTTATGTAAAATACATTTTTATCAACAATACTACACTATGTGGGCATTCTCTCTCTTCTGAGCTATATGTCAGACTGAAGGGGTCCAAACAAGTGGATACTTGCCAGAGAGCAACACAGGGCTAATACTGTGAAGGCTTCCTACCCTTAATTGGGTACCTGGATCTGGTGAGTGAGGGACCCAATAGAGCATGAAAAGAGGGATCACAGAGTGAACACTGTCATCAGCAATATACTATATAAGGCACAAAGCACCTTTTTTTGCATGGACTGTAAAAAATAGCAGCAGTTGATTTTCACGGCACAGAGCACTTTAACTGTTCATGTATTTATTATTCATTCATCATATTTATTATTTTTATTATTAATTAATTTTTTCCTGAACCACCACTATGGTCACTTTGTTTACAATTTTTTTGGTTCAATATATGGTTTGATTTACACACCATTACCAAGTTCTATGTGGACCTCACTATAAGGATATATTGGATAGGCACTTTATGTATTTTTATTTTTTAATTGTATTTTATTTACACATTGTGGTTCTAAATCTCTGACTGGACGCATATATTCGTCCATTGCTCTTCCAGGCCACTAAAGGGCGCGCGAGCGCCGCATTCCTGAGATACCGATGCGCGTGCCTGGAGGCCGCGATGTCCGCCAGACACTCGCAATCAGCGGTTACAGGGACAAGGACATGGATCTCTGTGTGTAAACACAGAGATCCATGTCCTGTCAGGGGAGAGAGGAGACCGATCTGTATCCCTTGTACATAGGGACACAGCATCGGTCACCTCCCCCAGTCACCCCCCTCCCCCCACAGTTAGAAACACACCCAGGTCAATACATTTAACCCCTTCCATGCCCCCTGGTGTTAACCCCTTCACTGCCAGTCACATTTATACAGTAATCGGTGCATTTTTATAGAAAAAAATGTGTCAAAAGTGTCAGATGTGTCCGCCATAATGCCGCAGTCCCAATAAAAATCGCAGATCGCTGCCATTACTAGTAAAAAATAATAATAATAAAAATGAATAATAATTTTGTCCCCTATTTTGTAAGCGCTTTTTGCGATTTTTTTTTTTTTTACCAAAAATATGTAGAATAATACGTATCGGCCTAAACTTTAAAAATGGGCTATTTATTACAGTAACAAGTAAAAAATATTGACTTTTTTTCAAAATTGTCGCTCTTTTTTTGTTTATAGCGCAAAAAATAAAAACCGCAGAGATGATCAAATACCACCAAAAGAAAGCTTTATTTGTGGGAAAAAAAAGGACGCCAATTTTTTCGCAATTGTCAGTTAAAGCGACGCAGTGCCAGAAGCTGAAATTTCACCTGGTCAGGAAGGGGTATACGTGCCCATTAAGGAAGTGGTTAATAACAAAAAGACAATACTAACTTGGCGTTACTAACAAAATAAAGGCCATTCACTTAACAAAGTTTATGTTCTCTATGCAAAGTGAACTTTAGTAAATAAAGTGAACCTGTTTAAATATCTATTCTTGTTCATGGGAAATTAAAAAGTCAGCATTTTTGCTAGCAAAGAATTTGCTAATTGAAGCACATACAGCTTCACTTTATTTGATAAGCTCAGTGAACATCCAGAGCTTAAATTTTCTGGATATCAACCTGAAGAATGTTCACCTTTTAAAAATGAGAACTTACAGCTGCAGTGGCATAACCAGTTGGGCGCCCGGGACAACATTTTTTTTCCGCCCCCCTTATATAAACATCCACTCTGGTTATAAGGATAATTAAACACATGTAAAGGACATTACATTTTTAATGTTGATAAAGAGCATTACATTTTTAATGGTGGTAAATAGTGTTGCTCATGAATATTCGCATTGCGAATATTCGTTACGAATATTGCATATTCGAGTATTCGCGAATAAATCGAATATCGAATATATTTTTTCAAATTTATTTTTAAAACAGATCACATCCTAGTGATCTCCATCGACGTCTAAAAGCATTGCTGGTATGATTAGAGACCCTGGGCCGAGTAGCTGAGGCGATCCTTTTATGTTGCCGAATATTCACAATGCGAATATTCGCGAATACTTTCTCTGCCCTTCTGTGTTTTGTGTATAAAAAAATAAAAAATAAAAAATTAGCTTTAGTTTAGTCATATAAGTTTGTGTAAGTAGAGTTAGGGCCAGATTCAGGTAGTCCAGAGCATCTTTGCTCTGGAGTAACGCTTCTCATTTGCGTTGCGCTGCCGAAATTTTAGGAGCAAGTGCTGTCATTCACGAAGCACTTGCTCCTAAAGTTGCGGCAGCGCATCACAAATGAGCCGGCGGAATTCAAATTTAGCGGGTACGGGGCGTGTAGTATGCTAACTACGCGCGATCCCGCCGCCAACGTACTGCGCATGCGTCGAGTGTCAAAACATCCCCGTGCGCATGCTCCAAAATCTGTGAATGAACGTCAATGACGTCACATTCCCATTCATGACCGTTTTACGCAAGCGACGTTTTTTTTTTTTTTCCCGACGCGATGACGACGCCTATACCTAACATAGGATACTCCAACCCCATGTAGGTATATCTATGCGCCGCGTATCCCGTCCGGAAACGTCGTATCGTCATTGCGTCGCGCCGGATTTCGATCGTGAATTGCCGATTTCCGCTCATTAACATATTTTTTGAGCGTAAATCGGCGGGAACGCCCCCGGCGCCATTTTTAAGTTGAAGTAACGATGCGATGGCGAAACTCAGTTACGCTGCTCGCATCGGAACTTCAACCCGGCGTTTCTTGTTTTCTGGTTACAGAAAACAGAAACGCCGGCTCAAAGTCACAGTTAGGCTGGCGGATCACTCGATCCGCCAGCGTAACTGTTCCTGAATCTGGCCCTTAGTGTTTAGTGCATATTAGTTTAGTAATCCAGGAAATTATCTCCGTTTTCGCGTGTTGACGAGAATTTCGCAATCAATTTCGCATTCGCATTAGCGAAATTTTGCATTCGCATTAGCGAAATTTTGCATTCGCATTAGCGAAATTTCTCAAAAAAATTTTTTTGATAAAATATTATGAATATTCGATATTAACGAATATTTCGTGAATATTCTTCTATATATTCGTGAAATATCGCGAAATCGAATATGGCGTATTCCGCTCATCACTAGTGGTAAAGTGCAATACATTTTTTATGAAAAAACACTTTTATGAAAAAACAATAGAAACATATATTATAAAGGCAACATTATACATTATAAAGGCATTGTATTTCTAGTACTTTAATACAGCCTCATATCAGTTACAGGGAACTACAAGTCCCAGTTGGACTGGCCGCTTGTAGTTCACAATTAATATAATGCCATTATGGAACATAGAATTTCTATGTTCTATAATGGAATTGTTTTAATTGTGAACTACAACTGGGACTGGGCCCCTACCTTCACTAAATAAGTTAAACTAACCCACATGAGACCGGGACCCAATCAAGGTCACCCGGCCGTCCCCAACACCTGATACTGTCTGACAGCAGAGCATACATATAATATCACTGACCTGACCAGGCATTGCCACACCTGTGACTGTCACCACCGGGCAGGCCGGCTATACCCAGGAATCAGGACACAACACAGAGCAGACAGACGCCATTCTGAAACTGCTGACTTACTGTGGGAGGAGCCTGCTGCCTGCATAAGGGAAGCTACACTAAAAGCGGCCCGGCGGGCAGTCATGGAGCAGAGAGAGTCCGAGTCTGACCGGAGTCCGGACGGCAGCAAGAGTCCGGACCGCAGTAACAGAGACCCGCTCAGCACCCGGGGCAGACACACCGGCGCCCCCCGGTTGTTACGCCACTGTACAGCTGCTCACTAAAGACAATAAAAAAACAAAGCTAATAAATATAAATGTTTGCTTCTGTGTATGCTATGAGGCAATTTAAAATGCATCTCAGTAGTTAAATGGTAAATTTGTACAGACATAATTGGACTCAATAATATATGAAGCACCTGGTCCAGATAGTTTACACTCCCTAGGCCTCAAAGGACTTAGTAATGTAATTTTTAAAGCACATCTTTATAATGTTTAGAGAATATCCAATCACTGGCTTGGTACCAACAGATTGGAACAAGGAAAATGTTGTACCTATGTTTCAAAAGTGATCCGGTAACTATAGACTATAGACCTATGACCTATGACTTCAAAATAGATCATGTATTTATTTATTTTTCATTTTGGATAGAGTAAAGGAGGGGTAGAACCCCTGTCAAATTTTCTCTCTGTGTGCCATTGGGGAGATTTCCCTTCACTTCTTTTCCTATAGCCAAAACAAGAAATTAGGAAATCTCTCCACAGTGAAAGAATCTCTGGTCATCCCCAGGGTCACCAGAACTAGTGTCTTTATTGGAAGATTTCCCCTCGAAAACTGTTCAAGTGACAACCCAAAATTTAAGGTTTTTATTCACTTTAATTTTCAATGATAATGGTAAACAGGACAAATACTGTAGATAAGGTGAATATTTCTAAGGGTGGCACAGAAAGCAATACAAATCTGACAAGTGTTTTAATTTGTCTCCACTCTATCCAATAAAAACAATCCTTAAGTTATACCTATGTCTGCTTAACCTCTTTCCACCCATGTAAATCATAAGTGGTGTGGCAAATAGGGAAGCTTTAATCCATGGATGGCAGAGATTTTCATGCTAATAGAGGGCTCACTGCATGTTCCCAGCACAGAGACAGAGGCGTTATAGATAGCTCCCAGCCTCTATTGATGTTTGGGAGCTGGTGGGACCGGCTCCCAATCTAAGGACCACTATGACAGCCAATCACAGTTGTCACGTGATCAGGCAGACCTTCTATTGATGTTTGGGAGCTGGTGGGACCGGCTTCCAATCTAAGAACCACTATGACAGCCAATCACAGTTGTCACGTGATCAGGCAGACCTTCTTTCTCCTGGGCGTAATAATCCAAATAAAGTGATGCTGAGAAAGAGTGGGAAGGGGTTAAACTGTGTCTTAGTATTTACCCAGTGGCTTTACATTAGTGCATGGACTTGTTTACCAGTATTTTGACCACTTCAGGCTTGTATTCTCCCATACTGGGAAGCTCATTTAATGAGTGCTTTAAAGCGTAACTGTAGGCACCTGGATTGTGTGTAAAACAACCTGCTGTCAGTTCCGCATGACATATAGACCTGGCAGCTAAAAGGTTGAATCCCAAAGTTTTTGCATCTAAGGCAGCCCATAGATGAGTCATTTTGTTTCGCGAGCCAGCTTGTTTTCCCCATCCACACACTTTATGTGGATGGGGGAATCCTCCCCGCTAAGCTATTGTATTCAGAATCTGAGACATCAGAATAAACTGATCAGCACTGCAGGCTCTAGCCAGTCGTGGTGATTGAGCTGGAGATAATCTAAGCAGAAGTTAATTGAAAGATTGACTTCTATACAACCTCCCTGCCCATTAATGGATCTAACTTCAGCTGGTGTCTGATGAAACAGCAAAATTTTGATCTGTGTGTGGCCAGCTTGACATGGATTGAAGTAATTAACACACTTTATTGTTAAAGATAGAGGAGCACACCCACTTTACAGGAGTTTTTTTTGCCTACCACTGCATCTGTCAGGAGTTAAGAGTTCTGAGCATTATGTTTTACATATGGTGACAGACTTCCCCAAAAACTCTAGGGTTTGATCTGGAATGGCAGCATAGGCCTGCGCAGGGGTGTACCAGGTGTGCCTGAACACACCATTAATCACTCTAAGCAGTTCCAACTCCTGTTACTGCCCAGGGTCCCCCCCCCCCCCCCGATGTTGCCCCTGCCACAGTGCTGCTAGCTTCCCTCCTTTATTCTCCAATCCCCTTGCCTGCTGCATGGGATGTTTCAGGATGGAGAGCATGGGAAAGGGCTAGTCAATGTGTCATTTACTGGAACCTTAATTTTCTAACTGAACACAATGAACACACTCGCTCACTGTGTTCATTCACAAATTAAAGACACAGTTAACTATGCTTCAGTGTGTTTAAACTTCAGGGTTCACACCCTAACTCAAAAGGTTGAGTACACCTATGCATGGCAGATACATGGCATCCAGAATGTTTGTGTTGCTTAACCAACACTACTGAAGACTAGAGGTCCCCACTTGTCTGGGAGCCAATTAAAGAAAAACGAAAGTGGTCTGAGGTGAAATACTTAGTTAAAACCACATCTCAGCACAGTAGAAAATTAGACTGACTGTATGTTTGCCTCTTGCTGTAAAGTAATAGAAAGAAGGCTGATCTAAAAAGTTTAAAATTGAACTTTAGGCAAACAGCTTAATACACAGTAAGGCCTCTTACACACAGATCAGTTTTTCTTCAGGTTTTTCTTTTCAGTTTACCAAATCCATCTAATATGAGGTCAAACCTCAAGAGTCTCAATTTGTATGCAATCAGGCAGGCCCTTGTACTACATAGTTTTGGTAAACTGAAAAGAAAAACCTGAAGAAAAACTGATCTGTGTGTAAGAGGCCTTAGGGTTGTTTTGTGTTGTAAAAGTTTGTCTTTGAAGTTTGAGGACCCGTACACACGACCGAGCTTCTCAGCAGAATCTAGCGAGAAGCTCGCTGGGATCCATATTCTGCCGAGAAGCTCGATCGTGTGTACACTTTTATCGAGCGTCCCGTCGGGAAGCTCGTCGAGCCAAAATAGAGAGCAGGTTCTCTATTTGCTCGACGGGCCATCGGGATTAATGGCTCGATGCCTTTTTCGAACTCGACGGCCGGCCGAGAACCTCGTCGGGCGGAACGATGGGTTTAGCCCGATGAGGTTCTCAGACGTTACAGTTACATCAGAAATAACCAGCAAAAGTGAATAAATGTGGGCACAGCCGCCATTAAAGTTAAAATACAGAAACGAACAACAAAGGTTAACAATAATCCTACATATAACACATATATGAGGTAAATGCGGGCGCAGCCGCCAACAAGGTTATAATGCTGAATCGTGTATTTTTCACAGTAAGGTCATATAGAAACAGCAAAATGATGTCTTGTGAGATTCTAGACTTAGTATAGTGTTTAATCATGAATTCCAACAAATCAGTTAGGGTTGTTTTACCTGCCAAAACATTTATATTCCTGTTCATCTAGTCATGAGATTTTAACAGTCATGTTAAAGCCTGGTGACCTTACATGTCTATGCTATAGTTAAAACCCAAGTCTGTGATTGGTCAGTGAGAATCAATAACAGTTAACCCCATTGCATACTGATCTTTCCTCCTATTGCATGCAAAGGCTGCCACCTGTGGTTCAGATTATTGGATGCTAGTGCTACCCCTCCCTCTCCCAGTGCTGATGCACAGTAAATTACAAAAAGCTCATGCCAAGTCAGATTCAAGTACTTATTTTAGCTGTATTTAAAAATATTTTTTGATGAATGTAGAACTGCATTCATTGGTTATTTTTATCTGCCTAAATTCTATGAGGTTGTCATTATACCAAGTTTGAGAAAAACTTGCGTTATCTTCGTTTTGACAAAATAAAGGGCAGAAAGCCAAGAGATATATCTTGGTGAGTGAATTGACTATGAAATGATTTTCCGATCCCTACAATATTTATTTAATTTTCTAATGGTTGAACATGTGTATTTTTTATCCTAACGATGCATAAATCTATCAAATAGCATTTGTATCTCGTATTATTTAACTGACAAAAAAAAAAAAAACATGCAACAGAAATCTTATATTAACATTTTGTATCTATGTAACTGAGACCTGCCTTGTGTAAGCAATCTTATCAACACGTGTTCTTTTAAAAACTTTGATTCGATGCATAATTTCCAATTACATATGTACATGTGAAAATTCCTAATTACTCATTAGATATGTATGTTGTTGTTGTGCAAAGAACACGCACGATTGAAAACAATGCACCTTTATCTTGAGGCTTATCACGTAGCTGATTTTATCTGACGGTTGCTTAGCATGGGGTGCTGAATTGAATGCTTGATATACTATAGTTACTTATTTATAAATCTGTATAGGAAAAAGAGCCCTGAAATCATTTAATAAAAACATACACAATGTGAGAGTTACCAAAAAAAAAAATGACCCTTAGGTAAAATTGATAAGAAAGAGAACCTATCACATTTTCAAAAAAGGTTAACGAGGAGAAAGGAACTCTGTTGCTAAATAATAAAGAGTTTCATGGAAATAAGACATTTAAATCTCACCTCTCTTGCACCCTTGTACCCTGCACTACAGATCATTGCTACAATGAAGACAAATAGTTTCAGAATCTAAAAACTTCCCAGAGTGTAGATTCAAACCATCACTCAGTGGTTTGATCCACCGGCCCTACATCACTACTGCATCCTTTAGTGGCATAGAGGCTAGCTGAAAAAGCACAGGATGCAGTGGGGGACCAGAAAAATAACACACAAATGTCAAAGAGGAATTAAATCCTCTTGTAAAAAAAAACAAAAACAAAAAAAAAAAAAACCTGCAAGACAAAGGCATAATGAGCTAGTATATGCATAGCATACTAGCTCATTATGAATTCATTACCTGAGATCGAAGCCCCCGCAGTGGCCCTCTTTCGCCTTCTCAGACGCCGCCATGATACCCTGAGTAACTTCCGGGTATCACTGCTCTGGCACTGTGACTGGCCGGAGCAGCGATGACGTCACTTCTGCGCATTCGCGTGGGAGCCGCCACTAAAGGCATGATGCCGTTAGTAGCGGCACCCTCAGTGCACCTGCGTCCGATGTCTATGACGCATGCGCCATAGACATCAGTGCTGCAATTTTTTTAAAATATCTCCTAAACCTTTTAGGTTTGGGAGATATTTCTTGCACCTACAGGTAAGCCTTAATCTAGGCTTACTTTAGGTTAAAGTGGTTGTAAAGGGTTTACAATCACTTTAATCACATAAGGACCGCTTCCTGCACATATACGTCGGCAGAATGGCACGTCACCTTTAAGAGCCCAGCTGTGGATCTGAAGCTCTGTGACCACACCCACAGGACCGCCGGCCCGATCGCTGCCAGTGTTCTGTGATCGGTCACAGGAGCTGAAGAACGGGGAGAGGTGTGTTCAAACACACCTTCCCCGTTCTTCTGTGTGGCAGTGACACTGATATAGGGAACGATGATCAGTGACATCACATCTACAGCCACGCCACCTACAGTAAGAATCACTCCCTTAGGGCACACTTAACCCCTTAGCACCCCCTAGTGGTTAACCCCTTCACTGCCATTGTCATTTTCACAATAATCAGTGCATTTTTATAGCACTTTTCGCTGTTAAAATTACAATGGTCCCACAAATGTGTCAAAAGTGTCCAATGTGTCCGCCATAATGTCGCAGTCACGGAAAAAAATTACTGATCGCCGCCATTACTAGTAAAAAAAAAATATTAATAAAAATGCCATATAACTATTCCCTATTTTGTAAACGCTATAACTTTTGCGCAAACCAATCAATAAACGCTTATTGCGATTTTTTTTTACCAAAAATAAGTAGAAGAATATGTATCGGCCTAAACTGAGGAAAAAAAATGTTTTTATATATTTTTTCAGGATATTTATTATAGCAAAAAGTAAAAAATAATGCATTTTTTTCAAAATTGTCGCTCTATTTTTGTTTATAGCGCAAAAAAATAAAAACCACAGAGGTGATAAAACGTGACCAAAAAGAAAGCTCTATTTGTGGGGAAAAAAGGACGCCAATTTTGTTTGGGAGCCACTTTGCATGACCGTGCAATTGTCAGTTAAAGCTACACAGTGCGGAATCGCAAAAAAAGGCAAGGTCCTTAACCCGCATAATGGTCCGGGTCTTAAGTGGTTAAATTCTACAGATTTCTGAGCCTTTAGGTTCTGATCACTAACATAAAGGTCATTAGGATGTACAGCAGGAGAGGTAAATATTACAGATGTAGCGCTACCCTCATACGAGCTGCTGGAAATATGTCCAGGCTCTTTTTCCCAGTAATTGCCCCATAGCCAAGCACACAATCGCAGTCACTCTATGGCTCAATGACAAGTCCAGGGGTGATATTTTTTGGTGTTTGCTATTTTTGGGTTGTGGAATTAAGTGGTATATTCCAAAAAAAACTATGTCAAAAATGAGGACTGTGACTTTCCTTCTGTAGAACGGTAAACAATGTCCTTGAAAAAGCAGACCAAGGACTTGACTTTGTGGTAGTAGTAACTAAAAGCACAAACGCCTCCCCTGTTGAGCAATTAGAGTCCTCTCACAAAGAATTATATAAACTGAGCTCCTAAGGACTAGTGTTGAGCGGAATACGCCATATTCGATTTCGCGATATTGCGCGAATATATAGAAGAATATTCGCGATATTTAATCCAAAAAAAATGTTGCGAAATTTCGCTAATGCGAAAATTATTGCGAAATTCTCATAAACGGAGATCATTTCCTGTATTACTAAACTAATATGCACTAAACACTAATTCTACACTAACTCTACTTAAAAGAAAGGAGAATAAGGGGGCAAAAGAAGGGCGGAGAAGATAATCGCGCAATATTCCTATTGCGCGATTATCTTCTCCGCCCTTCTTTTGCATCAGAGCCAATCAGAATAACTCGAATAGTCGGCAAATGGAATATCGCGCAATATTCCTTTTGCCGAATATTCGAGTTATTCTGATTGGCTCTGATGCAAAAGAAGGGCGGAGAAGATAATCCTTCTTTTGCATCAGAGCCAATCAGAATAACTCGTATTCGGCAAAGGGAATATCGCGGAATATCGCGCAATATTCCTTTTGCCGAATATTCAAGTTATTCTGATTGGCTCTGATGCAAAAGAAGGGCGGAGAAGATAATCGCGCAATATTCAAGAGTTATTCTGATTGGCTCTGATGCAAAAGAAGGGCGGAGAAGATAATCTTCTGCATGCAGAGCCAATCAGAATAACTTGTATA
This sequence comes from Rana kukunoris, assembly GCA_029574335.1. Classification (NCBI taxonomy): domain Eukaryota; kingdom Metazoa; phylum Chordata; class Amphibia; order Anura; family Ranidae; genus Rana; species Rana kukunoris. Next base: position 444,023,367 of record CM056050.1, read on the forward strand.
TTCGGCAAAGGGAATATCGCGCAATATTCCTTTTGCCGAATATTCAAGTTATTCTGATTGGCTCTGATGCAAAAGAAGGGCGGAGAAGATAATCGCGCAATATTCCGTTTGTCGAATATTCGAGTTATTCTGATTGGCTCTGATGCAAAAGAAGGGCCGAGTAGCTGATGCGATTCTTTTATGTTGCCGAAAATTCGCAATGAGAATTTTCGGGAACATAAAAGAATCGCATCAGCTACTCGGCCCAGGGTCTCTCTTTAATCATACCAGCAATGCTTTTAGACGTCGATGGAGATCACTAGGATGTGATCTGTTTTAAAAATAAATTTGAAAAAATACGAATATTCGCCATAGCGAATATTCGCCGCAATATTCGAGTTATTCGCGAATACTCGAATATGCAATATTCGTAGCGAATATTCGCAATGCGAATATTCGTGAGCAACACTACTAAGAACACCAGATGATGTAACTTTTCGCAAACACACAGCTGACTCTCTAGCACCTGATGGGTGACAGCAGCACACAGTCTCTAAGATCTCTCACAGCAGTCTGTTCTCACAAAATGTCTTGAGAAAGTTGGTTCTCTTTGTCCAGTATCCACTTGAACCTTTTTCCCTGTGATACCAGCCTAGATCTTCAGATGACAGCCCCTCAGTCAGCTCTTCATCAATGTAGGCCCCTTTATGTAGGTGCTGCTGATGTCCCCCATGCCTCACTGCTGCCAACTTTCTCATTTGTGAGATTTGGAGTACTCGGTGGGGAAGGCATGACTTTTACAAGCAAACATATAAATTGTGTTGCCTGTATATCAGAATATAAATTGTTTTAAACATGCAGTTTTCATAAATCCAATTACATATTCCTTAAAACATCATTAAATTCATAAAATGATTTTTTTTTAATTACAAAGCAATTTTCTGTTTGGTTTCTTGGCACCGTTAAAATCCCAATAAAATCTCCCTTGTGTACAAAATATCAATAAATGTATTTGGCCTAAAACTAGTGTAAGTCCCTGGATATATCTTAAAGCGGAAGTAAACCCTTCTACCATTTTCAGCAAAGGAAGCTGCCATCTTGACCTATATTTAATCTTCAACTGCCGTCGTGCTGCACATGTGATCAGTTATGACACCAGCCATTGGATGGTTTGACAGTTTGGTTGAGAGCACAACCAATGTGACAGTTGGCAATCCCGGCATGCCGGAAATTTAACTGCTTTTTGAAACTGTTAAATCGATGGGTTTACTTCCGCTTTAAATCAGTAGTTTCAACCTTAGTCCTCAAGTACCCCCAACAGGCCATATTTGTAGGTTTTACTTTATCTTGCACGGGTGCTTTAACCCCTTCCTTTCCAGCCCATAGGGGAATCACGTCATGGTGATCCCCTCGCCGATGAGACTGGACGTTGCACAACGTCCAGTCTTCACGGCGCTCTAGGGCGCGCGCGCACGCCCGCGGCACCACTCGCGATCCCGCGCGCGCACCCGATGGCCGTGATTGCCGCCGCGCACCCGCGATTTCCGGCAATCACGTCAGGAGTGTGGATCTGTGTGTGTAAACACACAGATCCACCTCCTGTCAGCGGTGAGGAGACTGATGTGTGTTCCCAGTACAGAGGAACACACATCGATCTCCTCCCCCTGTGAGTCCCCCTCCCCCTACAGTTAGAACATACTTTAGGACACATTTTAACCCCTTCAGCGCCCCCTAGTGTTAACCCCTTCCCTGCCAGTCACATTTACACAGTAATCAGTGCAGTTTTATAGCACTAATCGTTGTGTAAATGTGAACGGTCCCAAAAACGTGTCAAAAGTGTCCGATATGTCCGCCGCAACGTCACGGTCACAAAAAAAAAAAACGCAAATCCCCGCCATTACTAGTAAAAAAAAAAAAAAAAAATGCCATAAATCTATCACCTATTTTGTAGATGGAATAACTTTTGCGCAAACCAATCAATATACGATTATTGCGTTTTTTTTTTTACCAAAAATACGTAGAATACGTATCGGTCTAAACTGAGGGGAAAAAACGTTTTTTTAAAAAAAAATATTGTGAGATGTATTAAATAAAAAGGAAAAAATATTGTGTTTTTTTTTAAATTGTCGCTCTTCTTTTGTTTATAGCGCAAAAAATAAAAACCGCAGAGATGATCAAATACCACCAAACGCAAGCTCTATTTGTGTGGGGAAAAAAACATAATGATTTAATTTGGGTACAGTGTTGCCTGACCGCGCAATTGTCATTCAAAGTGCAACAGCGCTGAAAACTAAAAATTGGTCTGGGCAGGAAGGGGGTGAAAATGCCCTGTATGGAAGGGGTTAAATCAGACTCAATGGCTTGGTATTTTGGACAGTTATTTTATCTAAGAGCAATTCCCAACACATGGCCTGTTGGGGGTACTTTGGGACTGAGGTTGAGAACCACTGTCTTACTTCATAGGAGAGATAAGTCTTCTGAAATCTTTTAAACAGTAAGATTTGGGCTACCAATATACACCAGGAATAATAGATTACCCCATCCATGCTTAACAGCATAGATTGAGGAATCTCCCCTGCCAGCTATTGTATTCTAAAAGCTGTTGTTCCCAGGGCTGTCAGAATAACCAAAGACTAACCACATCTGTTTGACTGCAGTCGTTGGCCCAATAATTTTCTGTATAGCTCCTTAGATATTCAAATTGAAGTTTGTGCCGCCTAGTGTTCCAAACCATGACTGAAATTTTGGACAATTCAGCAGGAATCAGCCTAAAATCGAGCTGTGTATGGTCAGGATTAGAGGGAGAGAGGTTTAATCATTGAGCTAATCTTCAAGCTAATCAGTACTTTATTAACCACTTAAGCCCCGGACCAAAATGCTGCTAAATGACCCAAGGGGTTTATTACAATTCGGCACTGTGTCGCTTTAACAGACAATTGTGCGGTTGTGCGACGTGGCTCCAAAACAAAATTCACGTCCTTTTCTACCCACAAATAGAGCTTTCTTTTGGTGGTATTTGATCGCCTCAGCGATTTTTATTTTTTGTGCTATATACAAAAATAGAGCGACAGTTTTAAAAAAAACAATATTTTTTACTTTTTGTTATATGAAAAACCAAATACTAGGGCCCAGATTCACAGAGCGATTACGCCTGCGCAACAGGAGATGCGCGTGCGTAAGTCGAAATGTGCGCGTGCGTTTCGATGCACGGCATCCCCAGAATGAGATACGCAAAAAATCTACTTTTTTTTGTCCCGCGTATTTTCGTTAGACTGGCGCATCCGTCCGCGCAAAAGTGCGCTAGACAGACCATTGATTTGCTAGTCAAATATGCTAATGAGGGACTTACGGGGATCCACAAAAGAACGTTGGGGCAGCGCAGGCGACGCAGTGTGCGCAACAGCAAAATGTCCTGTCTAAAATTAGACCATATAAAAGCTGGTCTAAAAAGAGAAAAAAAGTCTACTTGTTAGATAAAGCAACACTGTTAGTGAGGAGCTCAGCAGTTACACATGTTGCACAACAATCTGTATGCCAACATGCCAGGGGCATCGTCGCACATAGCTATACTACTGACTTTAGATGAACAAAGAAGGATGAGGGCACGGAGGATGGCACGGAGGATGGCACGGGAGAGGATATACCGCACCCGCATAGACCTGTTTGGCATGAGTGATTCTGAGGTGTTTCGCATCTTCAGATTCACCCCTCATGTCATCCTGGAATTAACCACAACCCTGCAGGAGGACATCACCAGCCCAACACACCGCTCACATGCAGTGCAGCCACTGGTCAAGGTCCTGGCAACACTCCATGTCCTTGCCAGTGGCTCTTTTCAGCGTACATGTGGAGTGGTGGCTGGGATGTCACAATCCTCCATGAGCAGATGTGTGCACCAGGTTGTCCCTGCAATCCTCAGACGCATGGCCAACCAAATCATCAAACCCACCACTGAGGAGCTGCGACTGAAGGCAATGACAGATTTCTACAGAATTGCCAGATTCCTACGCACTGTGGGGGCCATTGATTGCACACATGTGGCACGCCAGCCCCCCCAGGAGACAGAGCACATGTACCGCAATCGGAAGCATTGGCATTCCATCAATCTACAGGTGATAGTCGATGCCCAAGGCCTCATATGGCACGTCCGTGCCAAACACCCAGGGTCCAGCCATGACAGCTACATATACAATCAATGCCACATCCGAATGGAATTCGATCAGAACGTGTATGGGGACACCTGGCTGGTTGGTGAGTGACATGGGAGTCAGGCATGACTATCCCCTCCCATGATGCACACATCACAAGGGCCACATGCATGACTAACATCCTCCTGTCTTTTCCCTTACAGGTGACTTTGCATATCCACTGGGACCCCATCTCATGACTCCTATCCGGAACCCCCAAACCCCAGGAGAGGAAAGATTCAATCAAGCACATGCCCAAACACGAGCAGTGGTGGAGCGCACCTTTGGCCTACTAAAGTCACGTTTCCGATGCCTGGATAAGTCTGGGGGTACCCTCTTGTATTCCCCAAACTTTGTGTGCCAGATCATTGGTGCATGTTGCATGCTGCACAACTTCGCAGAAAGAAAGGGCCTGCAGATTGGCCTACGTGATGACCTGACCCCTGAACCAGACAATCCCCCCCTAACCGAGGCTACCCCGTCTTCTGAGGGTAGAGCAGCCAGGAGACAACTCACATTAGGCATCTTTGCATGTTAAACACACACATTAATCATGGCACAATGAGAATGCATGCATGCACAACACTGTGGTCCCTAGCACACACACCCCACATCCACATCAAATTGGATTGGCACCAGTCCACCATGCAGGACTTGTGAGCAGCAACGCCACGCCAAGGCTCCAATTATGTCACTGTACATTCATACACCATTAGGGTGACACCCCTTTTCCGGCAGGAATGTCACCCCACATTCAAACAGCATTCACAACCCCAAAAAAAATAATTACCTGCAAAAGCAAAAATTTTCCAGCAAAAAAAAAAAGGGGAAAAAAAAAAATAATGCCCTTTGCGTGAGCCACGCCTGGGGCGCCCCCGGCCACGGCCCCGGCTTCTCAGGGGAGACTCATGGGGGAGGGGTAAAACCGGGAAAGGAGGAGCAGGCCCTGATCTCTGCCCACCTGGCGGCCTGCCCTCCAAGGCCACGGCTATTCTGTCCAGGGCAGCACCAAGTGTTGCAGTGTTGGCCTGCATAGCCTGGGCAAGGGCCCGCACATTCTGCCCAACGCCTGCTGATGTCGTCTGCAGTTCGTTTAGGCAGGTTGTGAAAGCCCGGGAGTGGGAGTCCAGGTTCCCCAGCGTATCCTTGATGGAGGACAGGCTCTCCTCCATCCGCACCAATGTCTGGCTGACCTGTCCCAGATGGCGGATCTGGAGGAACTGGTCCCTTCTCAGAGTGGCGGGCAGGAGATCGGCCAACCCCCTGGTGTTCTGGGATGAAATCCTGCCTCCAGCTGATGCTTGTTGCTGGGGAGATGGGGAGGCCCTTGGGAGGGGAGCCATGTTGGGGGAGGATGGGGGGGGGCTCCCCCTTAGGGAGGGCTGCCTGCTGCCAGCCAGAGGGGAAGAGTCCTCAAAAACCAAACGTCCAGTGCCTGACATGGACTCCTCCTCCCCATGATTCTCCTCCTCCTCATGATTCTCCTCCTCCTCTTGAACCTCCTCCGCAGACTCCGGCCTTGTTGGGGGGGGCCTCATTAGGCTGCTGTCCTGGGGTTGGTGTGGTCAGGCCAGATGGCCCTGCACCCTCCTGCACATCTGTGGATGACACAAAACATTCACAGGTTGGAGGATCCACACACTTGCCACATATTCCCTTTCACCCCCTCCCCCACACATGCTACACACCTGATATTAAAAAAAATACTTACCTGGCACCACGGGCTCCGGACTTGAGTCAAAGCCGGGCAGGCCCTCAACTTCATGCCGATGAAAGGTCAGGGCCACCGCACGCTCCTCGGCTGTCAGCCTAATATGGCATGGTGGGCCCCCTCCTGTGCCCCTGGCATGGGCATGCATTCTGGCCAGCTTATGTTTGACCAGACGCCGGAGGTCATTGATTTTTTTTTGTCAATCCCAGACCGGGTCCGTGTCTCCCCCTGCCCCGCTGAATTGACCTGCTCAGTGATCATATCCAAAATCTCCCTCCTCCTGGCCGGGGTGGTGTTGGCACTGTCTGGGCCGTGGAGGAAACGCCCATACTCGCTAATGGCCCGGGCAAGAATTTGTTTTTCCCCAACTGTAAAATTGAGCTTTCGTTTTCTCTCTGTCATACTTCCAAAAAAACTCACTCCCAGTCAACAAAATTCACTCACAAAAACAAGCACAACCAATCAAGCAAGAACACACAGAAAGACAAAACTAACACCCAAAAAATCACACTAGCAAGAAACAGTCACAAAAACAAACAGCAAAAAAACTGCAATGCAAGTGCGTTTGTGTGTGTCTATTTATGCTGTTTGCGTAGTTCACAACGTTGCCCTAGTCCATTTCCAATTTCACTGATTGCGCCGCTCCCGAGTTGTGAGCATGCGCACAGCGGAGCTGACATGGTCTGCTTCAAGCGCGCATGCGCGAGCCGGCCGGCCCTACATTTGCATGGGGTCACGGCTCATTTCAATGTAACACGCCCATGTCCTTCCCAATTTGTATTACTCCTCCTTACGCCTCTGAAAAAACGTTACATATGCGCAATTTTCTGCGCAAAAGCTACGAGAATAGGGTGATTGCGCTGCAAAATTGCGCAAGTCTAACGTAAAGGCGGTGCGCTACGCCGGTCCAATAATGCGCAGATGTACCTGAATCTGGGCCTAAATTTTAGTCAAACATTTAGGCCAAAATGTATTCAGCCACAAGTCTTTAGTAAGAAAAAATCGCAATAAAAAAAAAAAAGCTACCCAGCGGGAACAGTGACACTAATACAGCGATCAGAAAAATAATCGCTTAGTGACAATGGCAATAGGGAGTAATGGGTTAACTAGGATCAAGGGGTTAAAACTTTATTAGGGGGGGTATGGGGCTACCCTAACACTAACTGCCTGTCACACTGACACTAAATGCAGTGATCAGTACATATATGTTCACTGCATTTAGTGACACTGTGACAGTGGGGTGGAGGGGGGTGATCGCAAGGGGTTAATGTGCCTATGTGTAGTGTGTATCAGTGTAGTGTTAGTGCAGACTTACTGTGGGATGTAATCTCTCCTCAGCGGCGGTTGAAAATACCGCTGAGAGCAGAGATTACATCATTTCCCCTTCCTGTGTTTATACAGGAGGAGGAAGTGCACTGCAGGGGAGCGCACGCATTGGCTGGGAGCGATTGTGAGGGGGCGGACAAAAACGAATAGCCGTCCCCTCATCCCGGATCGCTCCCAGAGCCACGGGAACCGTCGCATTTACCGGGGGGGTCCCGATCGGACCCCCAACCCCCGTCTAGGCAGGGACGTACAGGTACGCCAATGTGCCTGTAGGTGCCATTCTGCCGACGTAAATGTACATGCGGCGGTCCGCAAGTGGTTAAACAGGGAGGACAGAGATGTCCCTATATGTTTCCTGCTGCTCCTTCAATGTCAATAACAGGTTTTGGTGATTGGGTAACCAAGCTGTATGTGCTAAACAGGATGGTGACTGTACTACTTTATGGATTAATGTTACTGGGTCAGTTTCCTGTTCACTGGAAAGAGGTTATATAATGACTATCCATTGTCCAGTAAAAGGTTGGAGAGAAGCATGAAACAACAAAGCCAGTAAGTTGAGTTTATGAATTAGTAAATAAGTGTGTAGAGTGTAAGTGGTTTATGAAGTGTAAGACTGAATGTCACAGTCAGGTTTTATATTGTATATATACAGTATACATTTCACTTGTGTATTTAGCTGTTTGCCTAGAGTTTTCCTTTTAATTGCGTTTTACAACATGTGTTTATTAAAATATCCTTGCATTCATTTGTTGATAAAATTACATCCAAAATTGAACAGCAAAAAAACTGGGTATAGCCTGCAATTTCATAAATATGTGTTTTTGACTGGCTCTTTGACATAGTGTGAGAATATAAGAAATTCAGAGTGAAATTACACCCCCTGGTGCTTTCTTGAGCATGACAAATTATGTTTTATTTATCTTCAAGTCTAAATTATATATTTTTTTTTCTCAAAGATGTTTAGAAATTAGTATTTGGCGTTTTTAAGCCAAGAAAGTGTAGAGTACATTGCAAACAATAAATATTAATATACAAACAAATACAGATACATGATTTTTTGAATTTGCTTTTCCATCACTCTCAGTTAAAGGGTTACTGTTGCTGAGTTACAGTAAGTGACTGCGATATTGTGTCATGGGTTTCCCTCCAGGAGCATACCAGACCCCGATAACCAATGGCCAGGGTTGTCAGGAAGAGTCCCTGTCCTTATTAACATGGGGACAGGGTGAATTGGGGTGGGGGGGCCGCATGTTGAGGGCATGCGGCCTGCTACGGCTCAGGGGGGGTGCTCGCTCGTCCCCACTCCTTTCCTGACCGGCCGGGTGGCATGCTCGAATACAGGTCTGGTATGGATTGTAAGGAGAACCCCCACGCCTTACAATCCATACTAGACCTAAGGGCCTGGTATGCTCCTGGAGGGGAACCCATGCGGGTTTTTAATTAAAAATTTTGCGTGGAGTCCCCCCTCATGATTTATACCAAACGCCGCGGCTAGAATTGGCGGGAATCCAAGTCGGATCCCCGTTGCTTCTATGTTCGTTCTCGCTGGAATGTGCTTTTCCTATCCCAGCGAGTGCTAGATGACAGCACCCTGTCGCCGAGAATCAGCGCAATGCCGTCGTGCTGGAAACACATTCTCGCAGACAGGTACTGTAGTTGCAGGAGTACCACCCCTGGTGGAAGGATTGTCCATCAACAGACATACTATTGACACCACTGCAGGACATGAGGTTTGTACACTGCTCAAAAAAATTAAAGGAACACTTTTGGATCAGAACTCCTGTGATATTTATCTGGTCAATCAAGTAGCAGAGGGGAAGGGGTGTATACAGAGGATGTTGTTAATCAGTTTCAGCTGCTTTGCTGTTATTGAAATTAACAACAGGTGCACTAGATGGGCAACAATGAGATGACCTCCAAAACAGGAATGTTTTATTCATCTTTTCTGACAGTTTTTCACTAGTTTTGCATTTGGCTAGGGTCAGTGTCACTACTGGTAGCAAGAGGCGATACTTGAACCTAATAAAGGTTGCACAGGCAGTCCAACTCCTCCGGGATGGCACATCAATACATGTCATTGCCAGAAGGTTTTGCAGTGTCTCCCAGAACAGTCTCAAGAGCATAGAGGAGATTCCAGGAGACAGGCAGTAACTTTAAGAGAGCTGGACAGAGCCATAAAAGGTCCTTAACCTATCAGCAGGGCCAGCATCTGTTCCTTTGTGCAAGGAGGAACCGAATGAGCACTGCCAGAGCCCTACAAAATTACCTCCAGCATGCCACTGGTGTGAATGCCTCTGACCAAACAATCAGAAACAGACTTCATGGGGATGGCCTGAGGGCTCGACATCCTCTAGTGTGCTCTGTGCTCACTGCCAGACACTGTGGAGCTCGATTGGTGTTTTCCATTGAACACCAGAATTGGCAGGTCCGTCACTGGTGCCCCATGCTTTTCACAGATGAGAGCAGGTTCACCCTGAGCATATGTGACAGACGTGAAAGGGTCTGGAGAAGCCGCAGAGAACTTTATGCTGCCTGTAACATTGTTTAGCATGACCGGTTTGGTGGTGGGTCAGTGATGGTCTGGGGAGGCTTATCCATGGAGGGATGCACAGACCTCTACAGGCTACACAATGGCACCCTGACTGCCATTAGGTATCGGGATGAAATCCTTGGGCCCATTGTCAGACCCTACGCTGGTGAAGCGGGTCCTGGGTTCCTCCTGGTGCACGACAATTCCTGGCCTCATGTGGCGAGAGCATGCAGCCAGTTCCTGGAGGATGAATAAATTGATACCATTTAATGGCCCCCACGCTCACCTGACCTGTATCCAAAAGAACACCTCTGGGACATTATGTTTCGGTCCATTTGGTGCCGCCAGGTTGCACCTCAGTCTGTTCAGGAGCTAATTGATGCTCTGGTCTAGATCTAGGAGGAAATACCCCAGGACACCATCCGTCATCTCATTAAGATGCCCTGATGTTGTCAGGCATGCATACAAGCAGTTGGGGGCCATACAAAACTACTGAGGACCATTTTGAGTTGTTGCAATGAAATTTCAGCAAAATGGACTAGCTTGCTGCATAATGTGTTCACTTAGATTTTCGGGGTGTCTTTGAATTCAGCCCTCTGTAGGTGGATAATTTTCATTTCCATCAAATTATGTGCCATCCTTTCATTCCTAACACATTACCCAGTCCATATCAATATAGATATCCAGCATGAGATTTTTGCCTGTTGAGATCTGATATGTTTTCAAAGTGTTCCTTTAATTTTTTTTTGAGCAGTGTATTATTCTCCAATTAGGGGTAGGTTGATAGCAATGGCCAGCCTACGCATAATCACATGACATATAAGGATCAGGTTTGGGTTCACCACTACGATACGTTTGGGGAGAATCCAGGTGGTGCAAAATGTTGTCGTATGGGCATATTAACTGCTTAAGGAACGCCCCACGTACATATACTGCGGTAGAGCGGACCTTTAGAGCAAAAGGCGGGCTCTCATGTGCATGCTGCCGGAGCCCTGCTCCTGCTGTGATTGGACACAGCGGGAGCCAACCAGTGGGTCAGGCGGCCACGAGGGCCGCCAGGAATTCGGCGATTGTACGTAGAAAGGCAGAACGGCAGGGACAAGCATGACACTCCACACCAGGGAGAAAGCCTTGCATTATTGTGTGGAATTACAGACAGAAGAAACAGAAGTGAGGATTTTTCAGAAGAAATAAGGACATTTAAAAGCAGAATCGAAGGATGAGTTGAGTGAAGGAGGACTGCACTAAGATAAGGAAGCGATTTAGGGAAAAAAATGTTTTACCTTTACAACCGCTATATATACACCAGTTTGGCCTATTATCTCTAAATATATGTAACTGTTCTGCTGCTTTCTAATATTACACTGCTGTACCTTCTGCAGTATCTTAATTTTTGTAGTGAAGCCCAAACTTTACTACATGCTTAGTTATTTGCCTGTTAGGCCGCGTACACACGATCGAATCTATCTGCTGGAAACGGTCTGATGGACCTTTTCAGCAGACAAATTCGATCGTGTGTACGGGCGGACAGACAGGTTTTTCCAGCAGACAGATTTTAAAGCATGCTTTAAAATCTGTCTGCTGGGAACCCGTCCGTCCGACATGTCTGCTGGTTAGTACGCTAACCAGCAGACATATCTGCCCGCGCATGCGTCGAATCCATTTGAAGTGTTTTACTTCCTGGTGCGGTGACGTAGCGGCGTAAACGTCACCACCACGTCACCGCACTGTCTGCCGGCGGGGATTTTGGTTTGATCGTGTGTACAGCAATCGTGTGTACAGCAATCAAACCAAAATAGCCCAGCAGACAAATCCAATTAAATCGGTCTGTCAGACCGATTTGAACGGATTTATTTGGTCGTGTGTACGCGGCCTTAGACCAAAAATTATTGGTTTTAAAAACAAGATTCATCCCCAATAGACTTCAATGGGATTGGTCACTTAAGTTCAAGTTTACTGAATTTGAACTGCTTGCCAACTGCCTAACATAGATGTGTGGCAGCAAATCGGCCTTCCTGAGCTGGATCATGTACCTGAGATCCATTACAGCACAAAACAATCAGCCAATGATTGACCCATGGCACTCGCTGATTGGCTCAGTGATTCATGGAACCAAGCTTTGTGATTGTAAACAATACAGCTCTCTGTTTACTGTGAGGGAATCTTGGTTGATTTGTAATTTATTTATTTATTTCAGGTACTGATATAGCGCCATCAATTTAGGCAGTGCTTTATATATACATTGTATATTCACAGCAGTCTCTGCCCTCAAGGATCTACAGTAACAATCTAAAGTCCCTAGCTCACATCCATACATACTAGGGTCAATTTAGAAAGGAGCCAATTAACCTACCAGCATGTCTTTGGAGTGCCTGATCTTGATTGCTTTACCCCTTTGATTGCCCCAGATGTTAACCCCTTCCTACCCAGGGTAATTAGTACAGTAGGAGTGTATACAATTATCACTGATCCCTGTATTAATGTCACTGGTAATGTCAGTGACAGTTAGACAGTTCTCCCCAGTGTCAGTTTGCTTGACGCACTATCGCAGTCCTGTAAAGTCACTGATAACTGTCATTAGTATTATAACAAAAATAAAAAAATAACAATTCTAGTATATAGACGCTATAACTGTCACACAAACCCATTAATATACACTTATTGGGATTATTTTTTTACCAAAAACATGTAGCAGAATACATTTTCACCAACATGTATGAAGATTTTTTTTTTTTTTATTGAATATGATTCATAGCAGAAAGTCAAAATAAAATGTTTGGTTTCTTTTTTCAAAATGATTAGTCTTTTTTTTTTTTTGCAATATAGACAAAAAACTGTGGTGACCACAAAACAAAAAAGCTCTATTTGTGGGGGGAAAAAATATAAATTTCATTTGAGCACTGCATTGCATGACCGCGCTAGTTAACCAGACCCGGACCAATACGCTGGCAAATGACCCAAGGGGTTTTTGCGATTCGGCACTGCGTCGCTTTAACAGACAATGCGCGGTCGTGCGACGTGGCTCCCAAAAATTTGCGTCCTTTTTTTCCCACAAATAGAGCTTTCTTTTGGTGGTATTTGATCACCTCTGCGGTTTTTAGCGCTATAAACAAAAATAGAGCGACAATTTTAAAAAAAATGCAATATTTTTTACTTTTTGCTATAATAAATATCCCCCAAAAATATATAAAAAAACATGTTTAGGCCGATACGTATTCTTCTACATATTTTGGTAAAAAAAATCGCAATAAGCGTTTATCGGTTGGTTTTCGCAAAATTTATAGCGTTTACAAAATAAGGATAGTTTTATTGCATTTTATTATTTTTTTTTTTTACTACTAATAGATCAGCGATTTTTTTTCGTGACTGCGACAATATGGCGGACACTTCGGACAATGGATTGTCATTTTCACAGCAAAAAATGCATTTAAATTGCATTGTTTACTGTGGAAATGACAGTTGCAGTTTGGGAGTTAACCACAGGTGGCGCTGTAGGGAATGTGTACCAATGTGTGTGTTTACTACTGTAGGGGGGTGTGGCTGTAGGTGTGATCATCGATCGCGTCCCCCTATTACAGGGATGACGCGATCGATGCTGACAGAGAAGCACGGGGAAGCCGTGTGTACACACGCTCTCCCCGTTCTTCCGCTCCAGGGACGGATCGCCGCACTGCAGCGGCGATCGGGTCCGCGAATCCCGCGGTCCCGGTCCTGGAGCTTCGGACCGGGTAGGCTGGGTACTAAACCAACGTATATATACGTTGATGTGCCCAGCCGTGCCATTCTGCCGACGTAAATCTGCAGGAGGCGGTCCTTAAGTGGTTAAAGTAACTCAGTGCCGAACTGCAAAAAATGGCCTGGTCATAAAGAGGGTAAAATCTTCTGGGGGCAAATGGTTCAGCAAGATTTGCTGAACCTTTGGAGAATGATACCTGGGTAGAATTTCCCATCACCAATGACAAAATAAAAATTGAGTGAAGCCAGTTGTCAAGCTAGTCAGGTGCCTTCAGTAGAAAGCCTGATAAAGAAGCAAAGCTCACCTTTGCACCCTGAGTTGTTGCTATGGAATACAGAAGCCAAGGGTTAAGGGAAAAACATGGAGTTAAGCTGAGGTCAAAACTTTGAATGTTTTCACATAACCACAAGATCAGATTCGCATCTTACATTGAAAATGAATGTCAGTAGATTATGAGTTTTATCTGAACAATTGCTATAAGGTAATATAGACTGTCTTTGCATAAACTACATTAATTATTAGGCTTTAATATAAAATGTGGGCTTTCCTGCATTCTAATACATGATACAGTATGATACAGAATGATACAGAACCTTCTTGTGTGCATGTATAAGTAGTGCCTAAAAGAGAATAAAACATGAAATGTTAATAATTGTTCTCCTTTTTTACATGTAAAACCATTTTCATTGAATTCACAACCAACTAAAGATTAAAAAAAATAGTTTTCCCTTTTTTAGGTTCTGTGTACAAGATCATATATATGCCTTGGAGCTTTGCTTTGCTCCTACACATTGATTTCAATTAATTTCAGAGGCAGCTGTGACTCATTAAACTCACCTTTAATTAAGAGCTGTCCTCTGCAGTGCTCTGTCTCTGCCAGTAGATGCTGCCAGTTGTCTAGGCTGATGACAGCCAATGTCATTTAACCCACTTTTTGTGATCCCAAGTTGTCATGGACACGCCTGCTGTGTGGATGACTTTACTTGGTGTGAGCTCACAGTACTTGGCCTGAACAGTGACCAAACATCCTCTCGTGAGCACTGCTCAGACTAAGGGGAAGGAGTACAACATAAATTGTCAGGAACTTTCACTTTGGGTTGTGCGTGTGTGTGTGTAGGGGGGTTTAATAAAGCTGGAATTCTGCTTTCTTTCTTTTTTTTCCTGCAAGAAATGCAGGTACTGACAACTATCCCATTCCAACTTCTCACCCCAGGGCAGAGAAGTGAAATGGTGGATATGGTTAGGGCTCAGAATTGCATATTGCACAGCAAATGCATAATACACAGAGTACAGGGCTCAGGAGTGCATATTGTGCAGGGTGCAAGGTCCAGGAGTGTGTACTGCACTGTGTAAAGATTTCAGGAGTGCATATCACACAGGGTGCTCAGGAGTACATATTGCACCATGTTCAGGGGTCCATACTGCACAGGGCTCAGGAGTACAGTATGTATCATACAAAGTGTAGGGCTGAGTAGCGAGAACTGCTCAGTGCTCAGAAATGCTCATCACCCAGGGTGCAAGGCTAAAGTGTGGGTAACATAAGCCTTGCCCCTCCCCCACAGAGCTCTCCCACCTCCCCCAGTATGGAGCTCCCTGCAAACCTCTCTGAATACAGAGCTCTCCCCCCAACCCCACCAATACAAAGTTCTCCACGCAACCTACCCCAGTACAGAGCTGCTCAAACCCTCAAATATCCTCCTACGTCTTTCCCAGTACAAAGTACTACATAGGAGGGCTGCTGTGGAAGAACTAGGCCAGGGAGGAGTCATCAATGCTGGTAAAGGCTGCAGGAGTAGCTGCTGCTGTGAGGCTAGTGAGCCTACTTCTTCGTATCATATGGGCAGCAGGGGTCTGTGCTTGAGCCACTGGAATAGGTGTGTTGTCATTGGTAAACACAGAAGCTGGCAGAAGAAGTAGGTAGTGCAGAAACATTTCTTTACTGGTTTCTGTGTTTACCAGTGATACGTTGGTGGCGCAGGGCAGTACTGGAGGTAGTGGTATAGAATAAAACTGAAGCAACATATAAGCAAATAAAGGCAATTCAGAAGGACCAGAAAGCATGCTGCATTTGCATCAATAATGTGCATTTGTATCTCAGTCTGATACCTCAATATATGAACCCTGTTACAGATGACAGACATATTCGATAGTGCAAGGAGCTAAGGTGAACTGGAAAATAGCTACCAATCTGATCCCTGATTCCAGAAGTCAAATATGTCAAATACATATTCTGATGGGATGGACTGGATTACTGCCCTTTGAACTTGGCCCTACTGAATACATTTTCTTGTCTGTTTAGCAACTTTACAGTTAATTGATGATGTGCATTTTGCTAGCTAAAGATTGGCAACCTCAATCATTTAATGTTCGTAAAAGAAATCAATGGTGTGCCACTTCAATAAACAATGTCTGCTCATATATTTGAAATTACCTGAGATGAAAGTAACAAGGCTGCTGTAACATCAAAATTGCTCATCAAAAATTGGCATTTACAAAAACAAGTTGACGTTACAAGTCACATTACCTTATCACTCATTATCATTTCATAATTTTAGCTTCACGCACATAAACCCTTAATTTAAGTCATTTTTTCATATTGTTTAAAATTGTGTTCCTTTGTTAAGATAATAGTTCCTAGTTATTCTTAAAAAAAAATATATCTCTTTCTTTCACACAAAAATAAATAAAAAAAGTTCAGCAGTAAATTATGACTGAGAGTGCATAGTCGGTTTTAATAGTAAGATACATTTTATTTGTTACATAAAAAAGGTTGTTGGTAAACATGTGCAGGTTCATTGAATTGCAGTTTGGGTTGAAAAATCCAGAATAATAATTTAATACATCAAGAATGTATTTTTATAAACTTTAATTATGTAGTAGGAATACTTTCCAGATTACAGTGCAATGATAGATTTGTCATAACACATAATAAATTAAAAATTAATAGTCATACATAAAAGTTGAATTTACCATAATACATATTTTGACAACCATTATAAGACATAAAATGCTATAAAAACTATAGATGGGAACCTTTACAATTATTTCAATTTGGATGCTGGAGTGGATTTGATGCATTTAATTGTGTGAGCAATGCTCCAACATGGGTCTTTATGTGTGTGTTTATTGGTGACAGGTACTTACAGTCTATGGTGCTGAAAACTTATGCAGTGCCCTACAGTACATAAATACATTGTACAATCCAAATAAATTGTACAATCACAACAGTTTTTGCCCTCAAGGAGCTTACAATCTAAAGCTTAGTATGGGCCAAATGTCAAGCGGCATTGGATGGCTCAATATTAACTGGCTAACATTCTGCCTGTGTGTATGGCAGCCAGTCTGACCGAAGCCATCTGTTCTGTTGAAGGGTCATGACCAAAAAAGATTGGTCAATGGCTGAGAGTGCTGACCGGAGTGTTCTGGTGGGGGGGGGGGGTGTCATAACACATTCATAACAACTGTTAATACTATTGTGTGCTGTGATTGGCCCACCACTATCACTATGGTACAGGGTGCTGTGATTGGCCGATGTACCATGTGATCACAGCATCACTATAGCAATCACAGCTGTTATGAATATATATACGTCCTTTTGCCTGTCTGTGCCATGCTGCAGACGTATATCTGCGTGCGGCGGTCGGCAAATAGCGAATGCCAGGCTTATTTACAGGAGGTTTGCAAAAAAAATAAACAAAAGAGTAAATTAAATCCATCGGGCGGTAAACTAAACAAAATAGTCTCCTCTCTATACAGTGTGGGCTGGTCCCCATCACCCGGAAAACATGCGGTAAAGCAAACCTTACAGAGCTCCTCTCACTCTCACTGCTGTGCTCTCTTCCTGGATATTTAAAGTCCACCTGATTGTGGACTCCAGTGGACCCGAACATCCGCACCGTAACCCAGCCTGCCACAGAGGCTGGAAAAACCGTGCTGGATTCCGGTTCAGTCCCTTACAATGGAACAAATGCAAGGTCAGATGTAGCGATTACAAATAGAAATAGTGCAGCGCAAACAAAAGTAATAAAATATAATAATAAATGTAAACAAATAGTCCATAAAGTGCTCAAGTGCAATACAAGTCCAAAAATAATGAGATTGATCAAATCCAAAGAGTGATGATGAATGAAGAAGCACCTCCACCGAAAGGTAAGATTGGCCTCTCACCTTATTGCCCAGACCAGAAAGGTCATAAAGCATGTAGTAGTAAAGACCTCCTCATTCATCTATAGCAACACCAGCAGCGGATCGCTCTTAGGGGACATCAGTAGACTCAAAGCCAATATGTAATATGCAAAAGAATGGAGAGGAATCTAGTGCTCTCTGAGGCCAGACACAGAATTTATTGCATAATAAAAAGATACACTCACATAAAAAGCACTCGCTCCTGAGTGCAAGGTAAAAACAGATTGAAATCCAACAGCCAACTGCTAGGACACTCGGTGTGCAATCGCGGGTGACGTCACACGTGTACCTCCCCCTCGTACGTTGTTACGTCCCTAGAGGCGGTGACTTGAGGGGGCGTGCTCACTATGAATGGGCGGTTAGCTTAGTGTGTGTCGGGTTTCTTTGACAACCGACAGCTATATAAACCTATTTAGCGGGACGTCCGCGTTGTTCCTTCCTACCCCACGCTGATGAAGTCCCGCCTCTAGGGACGTAACGACGTACGAGGGGGAGGTACACATGTGACTTCACCCGCGATTGCACACCGAGTGTCCTAGCAGTTGGCTGTTGGATTTCAATCTGTTTTTACCTTGCACTCAGGAGCGAGTGCTTTTTATGTGAGTGTATCTTTTTATTATGCAATAAATTCTGTGTCTGGCTTCAGAGAGCACTAGATTCCTCTCCATTCTTTTGCATATTCCATATTGGCTTTGAGTCTACTGATGTCCCTTAAGAGCGATCCGCTGCTGGTGTTGCTATAGATGAATGAGGAGGTCTTTACTACTACATGCTTTATGACCTTTCTGGTCTGGGCGATAAGGTGAGAGGCCAATCTTACCTTTCGGTGGAGGTGCTTCTTCTTTCATCATCACTCTTTGGATTTGATCAATCTCATTATTTTTGGACTTGTATTGCACTTGAGCACTTTATGGACTATTTGTTTACATTTATTATTATATTTTATTACTTTTGTTTGCGCTGCACTATTTCTATTTGTGATTACTGTTGGGGTGTTTTATTTGAATTTGCCTTAAGTGCTGGCTCGCATTTCATTTATTATTTTTATTTTATGTGGTTTCCCAGCGCTGAATAATTTTGTATATTTTGTCCACAGATGTAGCGATTATCATGTATCTGACCTTGCATACCGTCACAATAGATAGTGTTGTCCAACTGTTGTAGGAGTTGCTTTATTCTCAGCCAGTATGATGAGCACAGAAGGTAAAGTGTGCAGGCTGTGCAAGTTAAGAGACACATTCTAATTTCTTTAAATAGTGTAGAGATTTATGTTGAGTGAGCAGTGTAAATTTAGTTAAGCAGTAGCAATGAAAGCTAAAAGAAAGTCCCCTAACAGTGCAGTTACTGAATATTTTAAGCCATGTTGTTTTCAAACAATAGATGTGCAATTTTTTATTTTTTTTGCTTTCAAAAGTTTTATTACATTTTAAAGATAAAGGAACAAAAAGAATATCACATTAGGTGTGAAACAGATACCAAGTTAGACAAACACAATAGCAAACAATCTAGAAGATTGAACATCAAGTATTCATGCGTCACTTTGATACCATGTCAATTAGCAAAATGGTTTAGAAAATCTGGCGTTGGCTATCACATCCTATATAAAGAAGCAGATGAACATTGGGTGGGTGTGTACCGGCACCCCATCTGGGTACACACTGTGCCGGAGCACCACCACCACGACTGTTTAAAAGGACGACAGCAAGAACCGTCTCCCAACCAGTAGGTTGTCAATCAGCATAACTAGTTATTCGACATAGAAAATTGTAGTAAGCAAATCTGTAATTTGGTACCAAAGACACCTGGATGTGTTTAACTCAACCTGACATTTGAAATCCAAATCCTATTTACTTTGAGTTAAACCTATCTTAAAATATAGTGTAAGAAAAGAACCTTTTCAAATGTAATAAGGAAAAAATAGGAAAGAGTCCAAGAAGAGATAGAAAAAAAAGGGGAGGGGGTACAGGAAAAGGGAGAGAAGAAGTAAGTAAGAGCCAGTCTACCTGTCCGAGTCAGTTGATGTAATGAAAACTAGGTGTAAGATCATTAAATCAGGAAGATGCGCTTGGTCGGAATGAAACGCCCATATGTTGAGCCCAAGGTTCCCAAGTGTTCTCAAATTTGTCCAAGGAGTTATTCAAGACGCTAGACAGTTTTTCTTGGGACATTATCCAAGAAATTCTGCGTTTGACAGCCATAAACGAGACTTTAGGTCTCTTCCAAGATTTGGCAAGTGTTGATTTGGCTCCTAATAAAATAAAATGAATTAAAGTTCGTGCAGATTTGTTAGCTTTGGGAACAAGAGCATTCAGAAGGGCGACTTCCGGGGACCTTGGGACACGCAACCCTGTCACAACATAAATTAAATTAAATATTTTCTTCCAGAAGGACCTAATTCTGGGGCATTCCCACCAGATGTGCGCCATAGAGCCCCTCAATTCACACCCCCTAAAACACAGAGGGCTTGCCGAGGGGTACATGTCAGACAGCTTAGAGGGAGTCAGGTACCATCTCGTGAGAACTTTAAGGTTCGCTTCTATCAGGGCGACATTTTGGACACCCTTATATGCTCTGTGAACTGCAGAAGACCAAGATTGTAGATACCATTGAATTTGGAAGTCAGTTTCCCAGGCTGACATAAAGGTGGCCTTGCCGTCTTGTTGGGCGAGAGAATGATATATGACAGAGATTCCACCCCTTTGGTCTTCCATCCCCCGACACCACAGCTCGTAAGCCGTGAAGCGCCGAGGGAGGGGTTTCCCTTTCCATATTTTGTGAAGAAAATGTTGTATCTGACCAAATCTGAATAGTTCTGAAGTTGGGAAAAAAGTGTCCTATCCGGTACAGCCCCTTATCCAACCACCACTTAAAAGCATTAATATATTTTCCTGGGATAAAGTCGGGGTTATTGAATATGTGGGCAAGGGGTCTACAATCCGAAGTCAGGGAGGGTTTTCAATTTGTCCCAGAGGGATAGGGAATGTGAAAGGGTAGGGGAAAGAATTGGAGGCCTATCTCTAGTCGGGATCCATAATAAGAAATCCAGAGTATATGACGGGACTGCCTGTCTTTCTATCTGTATCCAGTCCGGTTTCTCAAATTTAGAGTAGACCGGGGGCGTGGCCTGGACATGGCTGAGTGAGGCTGCTTTAGTTCTGAGCTCCCGGCCTGGACCCTCTTTATGCTGGCCAAACTAGCCCTGATATAGGCATGCAATCAGCCAAGAAACATACCAACAAGCCAGGCACCCGTGTGACCCGTTCCGGTGCAGCAACAAGCGATCTCCACGACTATTTTCACCGGCAACCAAAGAAGTCGTCCGGGGCTAAGGCCACGGCACCACGTGGAGCAGCGTGCCAAGACTCACCTGAAGAACCGGGAAGCTGCGATTGGGCTGTCATCCCAGACCGCTCGGACTCGCCTTCAGACCCGCTGCCAACGTTGGGGATCCCGGACCTCTCCATGGCGTCCCCGGCCTCCCCCGCGGGAGGATCGACGGCGGAACAGGACATACGTGCCCTGCTGCAGGCCCTCCCCACGCGCTCCGACATCGAGGCCCTCATTCTGCGGTTGGAGGAGACGCACCGCATGGACTTCCAGGAGGTAAGGGCCGAGGTGTCCACACTCACGGAGATGGTGACGACCGGTGAGGCATCGCTGGTAGACTTGGAGAGTAGGGTGGCGGGCCTAGAACGTTCGAGGGACCAACATCGGCAGACGGCGATATCCCTACAGCTCCACCTGGAGGATGCAGAAGACAGGAGCCGCCACAATAATTTGCGGATTCGCGGTGTACCGGAGACGGTGGACTCCGCGGCTCTAGGCGGCCAGCTACAGGGACTGTTCCGCGACATTCTGGGGGAACCCGACCCTGGGGGGACAGACCGCGCGACGTGATATGCCGCCTGCTGCACTATGCCCAAAAGGATCGCATCCTCCGTCTGGCATGGGAACGCGGGGAGCTGGAGATGGAGGGATCCCAGATCAAAGTACTGCCTGACCTATCTAGAGCAACCTTGCGCCGCAGGGCAATGCTGAGGCCTGTCCTAGATCTAGCAAAGGAAGGCGGCTTCACGTACAGGTGGGGATACCCCCTATCGGTCACCTTCCGGAAGGACGGACAAGCCTACACCCTGCAGTCGCCGGCGGACCTACCTGGTCTCTTCGGATTCCTAGGGGCAGACCAGATACCGGTGCCAGATTGGCTCCAGCTCTTGCCGAGATCGAACTGGAGATCGGGCCCTTTGACCTCAGGGCCCCGGCCCAACCACGCCAGCAGCGGCAAGGGAGGAGGCGGAGGAGAGCCCCTTCTGGAGAAGAACCCCGAGTCTGACCTGTAAGTAGGCCCTGGGCCACACTCCATTGACTACCCCTGCTTGCTTCCCTCTGCTAGACGCTGTCCGATACCATGGCCACCGCTGCCCCACCTGGGATCAGTCAAGCTAAAGCCCGTTTTGGATGCCACGGAGGTGCTGTGCCCTGGCCGTCTCTCTTTACCCCCCCCCCTTCCGCGGGTTTGTTGTGCTTCATAAGGGGATTTATGCAAACAGTCACATATTCAGGGTCGAGTTTATGCCCAATCTTGCCCATTAGTATCCCATGGTGGGGGTGGAGGGAGGGGGCTGGCAACCCCTTAGTCCGTCCCACTACGCTGGACCCCCCAGAGATGGGCTATGGTACACCTGGGGAAGAGCTCTTCACGCAGCTTGCTGGGGACACCATGTTTGGGCCTAGAGCCGTGGGATGGGATGGGCACGGTCCGGCTGATTACAATGACGGATCCCGGACACTGATCTACCCCCTGTTGTCACCAGGTTATACCATGTTTTTGTTTTGTTTTACTCCAGGGGATGATATGCTACTGCCACTCAGCTGTTTTGTGCGGGGGAATTGGGAACGAGACGCAGCGGTGCTCCCTGGACATCGGCCTGTGCCCCATGTTGGAGGGAGGGGGGTGAGGGCTGGCTATTTCTCATCTTTCCGCTCCAAGGGGGCTGCTGCAGCTCGGCTCAACGTGGGGGATCCCTCTTCCGGGGTCTTCAGGACAGGGGCTCGTGATTTGTGAGAGGATTGTTGGAGCTGCCCCCACGAGACACTTGCTCAATAGCCTTATGGGAGACGGTGGTGCTATGTGATTTTGTTGGGTGGGGGGCTGTGGCGGCGACACATATTTACATGCTGGATCTTCTGGTCCACTGAGCCTCGGTGGACGGTATACAGTGGAGGGGAGTCATCGGGTGAGACAGGTTCTGGAGCGATTGGGGTGGGAGCCTCCTGGTCACGATTACACTACACTTCGACGTGGAGGCCACTCACACCCTCTATGTGTGCTGTGTGCCCCATGAGATTGAAGGGGGATTGTTGTTATTATTGCTGCTATTGCTGTTGTTGCTATTATTTCTGTTACTGTTATGGTTGCTCTTGCTATTTAAGGACTTTCTCATATGCTCGTGGCGTCTCAAGCCGATTGCTGTGCCTATCCTACCCTGAGAATGAGATTGCCGCGAGCATACTTAAGAGGTTAGTCATGCCTTATTTACTTATCTATGTTACCTTGTTTGGCTGGGGAGGGAAAGGACCCGGGAGCTCGCTTTGCTGGTCCTGTCCGTTCACTTCCCACTTAGGCCTGCGCTCAATCCCCGGTCTTGGACTGGAGAGCGCTCTAGCTGTTTAGGCTAATTTTAGTTTCTCCTTCTAAGTGCCGCACGCTCTTGTGCAGGCACCCTAATTTTTCTCTCTCTTTCCTCTCTACTTATCTGTATACATCTACCCATTCCCCGTCTTAGCTCACACTACCCCCCCCTACCACCCTCTACCTCTGTCCCTCCCCCCTCTCCTACCCTTCCCACCCCAGAGTCGCGAGCAGGGATACGCTCAAAGTGATCTCCCTGAATGTTAAGGGACTAAACAAACCCGAGAAGAGGAGAATGCTCCTCCATGATATGCGGAACCTGAGGGCAGACCGTAGTACTTGCTTCAGGAGACACATTTCAAGGATAACAACCTACCTGTACTGAAGAACAGGTACTTCCCCACAGTGTACCATTCTCAATACACAGAGACAAAATCGAGGGGAGTATCCGTCCTCATCTCGGCCAGGGTCCCTTGGACCCTGGGGGAGGTGCGGACGGACCCGGAGGGCCGATCGTTGCTTCTAAAAGGACGCATAGGTCAGGCACAGGTCACCATAGCGAACTATTACGCACCGCACGAACGACAGGACAGGTTCCTGTCTAGACAGTTAGACCGGCTATCACACTTCAGGTCAGGCCAACTTATAATAGGGGGGGACTTTAACATCCCTCTAATACCCCCGGAGGACACATCGACGGGTAGGTCTGCCGTCTCGGGAGACCTGCGTAAACGCTTTTGTGAGACGCTGCATGCACACTGGCTGGTGGACGCTTGGCGATTACTTCATCCGGGAGAGAAGGATTACACCTTCTTTTCCAAACCTCATTAGTCATACTCAAGGATTGATCTATTTCTGATCCCCCACAGACACCTGGCGGCGATTGAAACAGCCTCGATAGGTTCTATCACGTGGTCGGACCATGCTCCCATAGAACTACGATACAGACTGTCTGACACCTTGACTGACCGGGGACACCCCTGGAGACTCAATGAGAGTCTGCTACACGACAAGGACACTATGACAGAGGTAGTAAGGGAACTGGGTTACTATTTTCGCATGAATACCACTGAAGACTGCGACCGGGGACTGGTGTGGGAGGCCCATAAGGCAGTGGTGAGGGGTATCCTCATTAAACATGGGGCCAGGCTGAAAAGGCAGAGGACTGAACAGCTTACATCCCTACTTCAAAAACTGCAGACCCTGGAACTACAACATAAACAGACTCAAACAACCCAGAACACGACCGAACTTGATGCCACCCGTAAACGTATCACAGATTTACTACATTACAAGGCCAAGGCGGCCATGCAAATTTGCAGGCGATCGGTTTACGAATCAGGCAATAAATGCGGGAAGATGCTGGCCCAGGCGCTCCGTTCACAACACTCGACTTCGTACATCCCACACATTGCAAAACGGGGGGGCGGTAGAGTATCTCTCCCACAGGAGATCTCTGCCGAGTTTAAGGACTTTTACCAGGACCTTTACAACCTCCCTAAATTGCCCACGTCTGAAGAGGCGGACCGACATACAGACTACCTGGTTAGCTCCCAAATGCCCTCACTCCCGGTTGATGCAGTGAAACTCCTAGACGAACCAATTACTCTGCCCGAAATACAGACAGCCTTGAAATCTTTCAAGCCAGGGAAGGCCCCGGGACCTGATGGACTCACTACCCCCTACTATAGAATCTTGTTCCCATCCTTGGGAGATCACCTACTGGGCCTCTTCAACGACTTGAGCTCTGGAGGCACCTTCCATACCTCAACGCTGCAGGCGCAGATTGTGGTGATCCACAAGGATGGTAAAGACCCGGGTCAATGCGGCAGCTACCGACCCATATCACTACTTAACTCAGACCTTAAGCTGTTCACGAAGGTGATCGCCGCCAGACTACAGAGATTCCTCCCGGACCTGGTACACCTGGATCAAGTGGGCTTCATTCCCTCCAGAGAAGCCAGAGACAACACGGCTAAAGTGTTGAACTTGATCCACGTTGCCAGTGTTGCTAAGACGCCTTCGGTCTTCGTGGGAACAGACGCAGAGAAAGCGTTTGATCGCGTGGACTGGCGGTTCATGTTTACGACACTTAAACACATAGGACTCGGACGGAAAATGCTAAATTGGGTGACTGCAGCCTACACGACCCCGACAGCCAGAGTTAGGGCGAATGGCACAACGTCCGACCCATTCCCGATTACTAACGGGACAAGGCAGGGCTGCCCGCTTTCGCCCCTACTTTTTGCCCTGACCCTCGAACCCTTCTTACGACGTGTTAGACTGAACCCTGACGTGACAGGACTGGTGGTGGGCGACTACCAATATAAAGTCTCGGCTTACGCCGATGACATGATGTTTTCCCTGACGAACCCGCTGACCTCCCTCCCAGCCTTGATGAAGGAATTTGACTACTATGGTAAGCTTTCCAATCTAAAAATTAATTTAACAAAGTCCGAGGCCATGGGGGTGGGCGTCCCTCAACCACACTTGGCCTCACTCAAACAAAATTTTAATTTGAAGTGGACAGACACGGCTCTCACGTATCTGGGAACGCGCATCTCACCACGGATCTCCGACGTGTTTAGGCTTAATTTCCCCCCCCTACTACAGACGGTCCAGAAATTGCTGTCCCAATGGTCCACGGGCTTACACTCATGGTTTGGGAGATGTAACATACTCAAGATGTCCATCCTCCCTAAATTCATATATCTCTTGCAAGCCCTCCCCGTACGAATACCGGCGGATTATTTTAAACGAGTCCAATCTGCGCTAGGGACGTTTCTTTGGGCGGGCAAACATCCTAGGATCGGCAGAGCGGTCCTCTCCCTGCCTAAATCCAGCGGAGGCCTCGCTGCCCCAGACATCCGTATGTATTACTACGCGGCCCAATTGAACAGACTGATAGACTGGTGCCGACATGACCAGATTAAACTCTGGCCTCAAATAGAACAGGCGCAAAGCACAGTACTGCTACGAAACGCTCCCTGGAACCCGACCATGCGGTTAAGTGGCGTGCTTGATCATCCCCTGATTGGAAATACTGTTGCGGTTTGCACTAGGTTGCTTGCACGGTTCCGTCTGTCGTCGGACCCCTCACCACTGTGCCCGATTCTGGGCAATCCGTTATTTCCCCCGGGCCTTCTGGACCCCAAATTCCATGCCTTGCGAAACTCGGGCTTGTTTCAAGCCTCATACTTTGGGGAGGCGGGTAGATGGAGATCTCTTGACGAGTTAATGGACATGACGGGTCAATACCGGCTGGACTTCTTAAGAGCCGGTCAACTGAGACACTTCCTACAGACACTGACACCACCGCCTGGCCCGGGCCACCCCCAGACCACCCTGGAGGAGATATGCGAGGGTGTGGGCCCGCTACCGCATGCCCTCTCATTACTCCACACAATGTTGATCACACCGCTGGCAGACTACCAGATACCGAGCTTAGGTAAACGGGAGAGGGATCTGGGACGTCACTTTTCAACAAACCAGATAAACAAGATGCTGAGATTTACACACAAATCGTCGATTTGCACTAAAATACAGGAGACTAGCTTTAAAGTATTGACGAGGTGGTATAGGACCCCTGACCTACTCCACCGCTTATTCCCAACGGTGTCGGACATCTGCTGGAGATGCCAGGCGGAGAGGGGCACTCTTCTTCATATTTTTTGGTCCTGCCCATGTCTGAGACCGTACTGGGAGGGAGTGCGAAAAGTGACGCAAGAATTCTCGGATCGAGAGATCCCGGATGACCCGTTCTTTCTGCTGCATGTAAACGACACCCCTGAACGTGTATACAAGAAATCGGTTGTCCGACACTTAGTGGACGCGGCGAAGGCGTGTATCCCAATGTGCTGGAAATCCACGAGCCCACCGACATTGGCCATGTGGCTAAAAAAGGTGGATGACGTAAACACCATGGAAGACTTAGTCCTGTCGAAGCAAGACAGAAATGAGCAATACTCCCAAACATGGTCCCTATGGAATGTCTTTAAATATTCTGCAGAAGGCCAAGCCCTTAGGGGCGCCCCTTAGCTATACCAGACGATCGGCACTCCCAGCTGCCCCCTACAAGGACACTCCATTTTTGATCCTTTATCGTGATCCGCTGGAACATCAGTTTGATGTAGATTAAAGTACTATCATGTGTTGCATACCCACCTGCCTTAAACGGTACTTGTTGATGGAATGTTGTATTCATGCCTATGTACGCGCCAGTTAGGCGCTAGCTCTTTATATGATGTTATGTACTACTACCGTTGCGGTTCATGTGGACCGGTTCTCTGTTATGTATACATAAACAATTTTGAATTTTTTTTTTTTAGAGTAGACCGTTGAAAGCTTAACCAGAATGTACCTGCCCTCAGGGTCCCCATGTGTGGCTGTATGTTGGAAACCACAACTTTTAGAAAAGATAACAGCTACCCCCCTAGTCTTATTTTCAGCGTTTGCTAAAAAGAAGGTGGGAAAATTGGGGTGAAGGAATTTGGGACTGTACCAGACCGGAAAATGAGTCTCCTGAAGCAAGACAACGTCAAATTTAGAAGAGCGGTAGTGATCTAACGCTATTCTCCTCTTTCTGGGTGAGTTCAACCCCTGTGTGTTGTGAGTGGCAATCCTAAGCTCCCTGCACGAACTAAGTGGGTCAGACATTGAGAGAGAGGGGTGGAAAGCTGCTGTAACATACATCACTTACCCGAAGGAGTCTTCTCGCCGAAAAATCTGGCAGGGAAGGGCTGGAGATCGCACACCAGGAATCACGGTGTTGGACCGGATTGGGCTGTAGACTGGCTTGAGGAAAAGAAAGTGGAGAGAAAGAAGAAGACAGGTGAAGAGAAGACCAAAACAAACAAATAAATACACTCTTCCTAGAAGAGCCAAGGTAACTGGGAAGGAGATATCCAACCAGTAACCAAAAGCTATGAGGCCGGGAACCCCTATAAGGGGACCGGCAACCCATCCCACTAAAGCGGGAAGTCGCCTGAGCGGGAGGGGTGGAGGCGCAAGGGTGTCACCCCAGCCCCAAACTCTTAAACATAATGTGGAACTTCAAACTGAAATTATCGGCTCAGCAATCTGCAACCTGTGAGTAAAATTGAGCAAGTAACAATGAAGATGCAATACGTGACAAAACTACAATGCGGAGCAGGCCTAAGGAGTCCCCAGGGATAAAAAAAAAAATTAAAAAAAAATGTAAAAAAAAAAATTAAAAAAAAGGGGAAGAAGAAAAAAAACACACACAAAAAGGGAAGGAAGGGTGGAAGGACAGGGAATTAGACAGGTCCGAAATCCGCAGGGCAGGAACCCCGGGGGGGTGAGAGGGAGACCAGCAGTGGAGTCTTCAAATGGCAACTCGGAGCCTCTATCAAAGAGTAAGGATACAATAAAAAAGTCCCTCTGCTGTTACTCCTGAACTTTAAATGGACAAATAGCTTGGATTCCGGGAAAGTCCAGAACATATCTCAAGGCAACAAGGAGAAAATTATAGAAAGCAGTATAACCATTTTAGAAAGTCGAGGTCCCCAAGGGGGAGTAGAAGGAGCAAAACAGGAACGTTGTCACCATATCAGGGAGGACGACCATCTTTGGATTTCTTGGTTTTCCCAACCTGCCACATCGGCGAGATAGGGCTCGTAGGTGTCGGACGCTTGGACGAGGGCACCGGAGCAGCTGAAACCTCCATTGGCGCTTCTTGCAAAATCAATTTGAGGTGAAGCAGGAGTTTCTCACCTTCAGGCAGATTAGAAAAGGCGTAGGCTTTGCCTTGGAACGAAAATTTAACCGCAAAAGGAAAGTTCCAGCGATATTTGATATCCCTTTTGGCTAGGACATTAAGAAGAGGTTTGAGGGCCAGTCGCCTTTGGAGAGTAGATGGGGACAAATCCGCAAAGATCTGAATTTGATGGCCCCTGCAGGAAACTTCTTTTGGAGTCTAGCCTGTCTCAGAACCTCCTCCTTGGTGGCATAAAAGTGCGGCTTGACCACTTTGTCCCTTGGTAGGCCGTCTTTTCTGGGTGGGCCCAAGGTCCTGTGTGCCCCATCTAATTCCAATCGGTGAGGCGGGATATTAGGAATGAGGTCTTTAACAAGGTCCCGAATCGCCTCTGCGACGTCCGTTATGGTCTCAGGGAGACCCCTGACCCTAAAATTGTACCTCCTGGACCTGTTCTCCAATTCGTCGATCTTAGAAAGAGCAATGTCTAGCTGGTCCTGAAGGGTCTGAATGTGAGCCGCATTCTGGTTGGTGCGTGCCCCTGTCATGTCCAGTTTATTCTCAATAGCTTCCATTCTGGAACCAAGATTGGCAAAGTCTGACTTCATATCCCTTGTAGTTTGTGCAGCAGTGTTGGCAAGGCCCCTTTCTAATAAAGCAGAGAATTTAGCAAATAGATCTCCCTGCGGGGCACACTGATCCTGGTTAAGCAGGCAAGGTGATGGCGTGGATAGCTGGAGAGGAACAGTAGGCCCGGCTGGAGAGAGAGTATAATCATCCATCCTCCCAAAAAGTGACTCTGTGGAGCCTTGTGTCACCTGGGAGTATGTTAGGGTGGCCGGGGCTATGACTTGCCTGAGAGCATACGGTGTTCTCTCTCCTGGAGCCGCATTTGACTGTACGGGGGCCGGCGCCGCGGCCATCTTGGAACTCCCGCCCCCGTCGGAGCTCTCAAACTGCGGTCCTAGATCGCGGCGAGCGGCCGGTCCAGCCATCCGGGAGGGTGCCCGACTTAGTCCCCGTGCAGGGGGCACATGAGCTGAGGGTGCAGATGAGTCGCTGAGCTCGCCTATTGGAGCGAGGGGCTAGGGCGATATGGAGCTTGATGGCTAAGCTGCCATTCCAGAACCCCGCGCATGCGCACTCTAGATGTGCAATTTAAGCTTATTGTAATGCACGTTTTTAAAGAGAAAGTATAAAGTTGTTGTATTCTTTCTTTCTTTCTTTCTCCAAAGCAAGCTGATCTCCCTCATAAGATAATATATAATAAATATAAGAGGCATGTGTATTCCTACTTGAATTTTGAAATTTTGAAATCTGCCCCAGTGCAAAAAGTTCTTGTAATAACATTCTATCATTGCTGCTCATTGCTGCTCACTTTATGGGCAAGGGGGGCAGTTTTGTCTCCTATCATTCCTATATTTTCTTTGCAGGTCGTCTGTAGTGAGTGGGGCATGTTGAGACCCCCCCACAGCTTTGTTCTGAATAGCATAGTGGTGATATATATAGACATTTAATGTATACAAAATTAATGTACGTCCTTTGGGGCGGTTTACTTTTCTGGAAAACCCTTGTTATGTATTAAATGTCTACAAGGATTGTGTGTGTGTGTCCACTTTGTTACTGCCTTTTATTCAGCAACAAATCTACAGTAACTGCTTCTATCACATCAGTATTTGTATGTTTCCTGTAGCAGTGCTCTAATAGCAATATGTAGATAGGTGGGAGAGGGCGCTAATAGAAAATTGCCCTAAAAATATATGATTCAGGGTAGTGTAGCTAAAAATCTGTGAATAGGATACAAACAAAAAATTAACAGCACAATATATATAAATAAGGGATAAAAAATGTGATATTCACTCTCCAGTTAGAGACAAAGATGTGCACAGGTGTATGGATCAATGTTCTATGAGTGTTGAATAAGGTCCATTTAAATGTCCATATTTAGAATTATAGTCCAAAATAAATACTGAAAGTATTGGGTAAATGCAAACCTTAATACGTTTGGACTATATTGAGGTGCTTTAGATATCTGCATGGAATAAAGATACAATATAGCAACGCATTGCATAGATTGCACTCCCCACTAGGGGCAGAAATGAGCAAATGCTGATTGAGTAATTGGCCTGTTATTTAATAATATAAAGACCATTTATAAGTCCATATGAAATAAGACCTGCGAGGTCTAAACAACAAAAGGTGATTCCGGAAACTGTGATTTGAATTCATGCAGCAATGTTAGCAGGTGTGTTGATAGCCTTCACCACTAGTTTAAAGCTTCACCTGAAGTGCTTGAATAACCAAATGCGCTTACCGCAATGATGGGACCTCTTTTAAAAAAAGTAGGTCATGGAGGCTTGGCAGGATAAGTGCCTGTTCACTATACGGCATATATGGGAACCATGTTTGGGATGCTGAATCAATAGGAACTCAAAGGAAGCAGAAAAAGGGGGATCCCATAGTATATTCCCTTTTTTTTTTAAATACATAAAAAACATACAGCCAAGTGGCCTCTTACTTTGAATGTGCCCGTCTGGCACTGGGACTGCTACAATATATCTCCAGTGGAGAGACCCACTCTGCTGCGCGGAGGAGTGACCGCTGTCCTGGGCTGGATGCTGTTCTAAGTGAGGTGCTGTAGGCTATGCTGGATGTGTGGGGAAGCCAGATCCCCATTTGAATTGGTAACGGGGTAAACTTTACCCCCACCATTTCACCCAAAAAAGTGACAAAAATTATAAAAACACACACACACACAACTTGGGACAAGCGAGAATGCTGCGTCAGAGGGGGACAGGGTCTCTCGTACATGTCACTGGGTAACCCTGCAGCCTTTCCCCATTGCGTCAGAGGGGGCGGGGTCACCCGCGCACATCACAGATGGCCCCGCCTGCAGCTATTTAAGAACTGTCATGGCGGGTCTCGTGTCATTCAGCGGGCGACTCCCATGGAGGCGGAATCGATCGTGGCGACGTGTATCATTGGGTCGGGGAAGGATTACATTGCTGGACTTGTCCCCAGCTGTGCGTGTGTGTTTTTTTTACCATTTTTGTTACTTTTTTGGGTGGAATTACCATTACAGGTGGGTGTGGTTGAATATATCCTAATTAGCATCCAATCATCAGCATAAAAAACAGGTAGGTGGCTGTCCTGACATCACATAGCCCCCCGGGGGGCATAGTGGGGGGCTATGTGATGTCAGGACAGCCACCTACCTGGTTTTTATATGTGTATACTACATGACCTGAATCTGAGCACAGTGCAGTTTTTGTGAGTAATTATACCTTTTTAATAAATTACGCCTATGAGTGAGTTTGGAAGCCATTAACTGACTGAGGAGACTAAGTGAAGGACCATACATGAAGACATCCCTCTCATCTTTACAATTACCCTTGTTAAGGGACTGCTTGAATTACCTTCTTTTTGTTCAGAGGTTCATTCGTTAAGGTGAGCAGCCTGTATCTTTGGTGGAGGAGATACTGATATGGAGTCTTCTCCCTTTCTCTGTTGTTCTCTTCTATCAACACCTCTTGGCCTCCGTACTCCATATTCTTGGACTGTTCATGTGACTCTATTTTTAGTGCTGTCCTACTTTTTATATAGGGAAGAGGTAACACTAGGGGGCGATCAATGGGTTATCTGTGTGTTCCCTCAGTGTGTTCTAACTGTGTGAGGATGGGAGTGACTAGGAGAGGAGACATCATTTTTCCTACTTAGTAGGAACAAACAATATGTTTTCTTTTCCCTGACAGCACACAAATCCCTGTTCTGGCGCTTGTGCACACGATCGCGCATGGCCGGTGGCAATCATGCCCATCGGCCACGCGCATCGGGTTCCCTGCTGTGCAGCGGGCGACGGCGTATGAGGTTTTGCCCAGGGGAGCCATTTTGCCACAGTATATATGTGTGAGCCAGTCTGGGAACTGGTTAAATATGACAATTACTGTGAACAAAGACAGTATCAATTCCTCATATTCTACCCTCCCAGAGCCCTGCTCTTTGTGCAGTAATTTACATATGGAGGAAACACCTCCAAAAAAAAACTCCCATAGCCATTCCTCTGTAGTCTTGCAGTAAGCCCTTATTATTTGGCATGCTGCAAGGAAGTAATAACACAGGAGGAGGTATGACACATTTACACCTTTCACCACCCACATGGTCCAGAAACACCTACAGTAACCCTAGGGAAAAACCCACATCAACTCCCAGAACTGGTTCAGGTGACTCCCATAGCCTGCCCTGAAGCTACAGAGGCTCAGAGGATCATGGGACATGTAGTATCAGGACAAAGGATGTCAGAGAACTTTGAAATTCAGCCAGGAGGAGGAGTGACATCACAAACACAGAAGACTGCTGTTTACAGCTAAAGGAGATAAGTTACACACAAACTGATAGCGGGATTGTGATTCATTTACACAATGCATCTGTTGTTTTGGGGAGGAAAAGCTGAAGTTCCTTTGCAATATACTGTATTTATTGGCGTATAACACTCACTTTTTTACCCTGAAAATAGAGGGTAAACTGTGCCTGCGTGTTAGGCCATTAACGATCGAATTTATCTGCTGAAACTGGTCCGACGGACCGTTTCAGCAGACATCTCCGATCGTGTGTACAGGCTATTGGACATGTTTCCCCAGCGGACAAATTTCAAAGCATGCTTTGAAATTTGTCCGCCGGAGACATGTCCGTCGGATATGTCCGCTGGTAAGTACACTCACCAGCGGACATAACTGTCCACGCATGCGTCTAATGAATTTGACGCATGCGTGGAAGTATTTTACTTCCTGGAGTGGTGACGTGGCGGCAACAACGTCACCGCCACGTCACCGCGTCCTCAGCCAGAGGGGATTTTTGTCCGATGGTGTGTACACGCCATCGGACCAAAATCCGATGAGACATGTCCGCTGCAAACGGTCCGTCGGACATGTTTGAGCGGACATGTCTCATCGTGTGTACGTGGCCTTATACGCAGGGGGCTGTGGAAAGTTTTTTCCCTGAAACTTCCCTCTTAAAGTTAGGGTGCGTGCTATACGCCTGTGCGTGTTATACGCCGATAAATACAGTAATTAAACTCTCTATATTTAATATAATTAAACAGATATGGGACATTTTCATGAAAACATGAAAATCTCATTAAAATAAGATTAAGGTAAAATCATATGTAGCACTACCCCCGGAGGAGCTGTTGGTTGTTTTGGGTGGCACATTTACCTTGTGGCTCTTCCGAATTCCTAGGGGCGAATGGTGCATATAGCAATAGTAAAGGAATGTCCCCAACAAGTGTCTTTTCTGTGCTCTTTATTACCCAGCCGGGTAAAAACAATGAACTGGTGATGAAAGAGATAGAGTTTGCAAGAAGAAGGAGAACAGCAGATTCAGGCGTACTACTTGAAACAGTCCTGTTCCCATATATAACACTTTCTGTACCACTCCTGCCTGAGTGGGTTTAGTGTACCCGGACAGGCCTCTCTCACTGACCTGGCAGCCAGAGTATCACTAGAACCTTTGTAGGATAAAGTCTCTGCCACAGACCCTCCTGAATGAACTTGGACTTGAGGAAAAGTCTCTGCCACAGACCCTCCTGAAATAGACGTCAGGGAGACACCTCTGCCACAGGCCCTCCCTGATTGCAGTTATGGAGGCAATCCTCCTTAGGTGAATTACGCCTGAATCTCCTTCTTAATGTTGCCCAGTTACCGACTGAGAGGTGATCAATCCTTCAGTGTCCGGCTACCTTGATCCCCGTTGGTTTGTCAAAATCCTTTTGGATCGCCAGCCTCTCATTGGCACTCCTCAGACTGACTCCCCACGAACAGCTATACCGATTGGGATCCTCAAAGGTGGGAACCCAGTCGATCACTGGGTCCCCGTCACTGCTCAAATGTTCCGGACCAACATGGTCCGGAACCAGGAACACTGCGTGGCACGCACGCCCTGGCCAGGTAGGCCATAACGCCGGGCACCGTGATGTAGTCACCCTAAAGGTGGGTCTGCCCCATAAATACCCTCCCACAGCATGCACAGCGAGGCTCAACCCTCCTGATTGGCTGCAGGGGAAGAGCACCCAAACCTCGACTCCACTGCTTCCATCTACTGCACTGGGGTGGGAAGAACACTCCAACACAACAGAATGAACCCACAGCACAGCCAAGCTGAGACAGAGACCCTGTTTTGAACATAACAATTCGGATCAGAATTTAACTACACTCTGATCCCCCTCTAAATTTAAATAGCACAGGTACTCTAAAGTAACCAGGCGCTACACATATCAACAGTAAAAAGTATGTACTAGATGAATATACATCACTAAAAAATGGTCAAGCTGGTACAGACAACTCTGTGATAGGAAAATAGGAATTAATGTGTCTAAGCAAGTAACAGAAAGAATTGTTAAAAATAATACTGACTGAGACTCCAAAAAGCAAGGATAATTACAGCTTGGAAAATATTAGGTTCGATAGCTGCCTAATAAGGGGTGACATTTTAATGTATTTTTTTCTTTTACCTTAATATATCAATACATGTATCAGAACTGTTAGATCCATGTCAACTTTTTATCTCAAATTATCAAAGTATTTTCTCATGTATTAAATTAAAATAAATATTGCATAACCCAGTGGTGTGTGCTGCCCTGTATCCTTGAATCTGCTGTAGGCTGACAAATAAATAAAAGATAACTTGTCAGGATCACAGAGTCACTGAGGAATTTGCAACTTTGAAGTGAATGTCATTAATACATTCTGCACTTATTTATTTATTTACTTACATCTTTTAATATGATGCTTCAGCAAAGATCATACATTTATTATAGTAACAAAAAACATTATATATAAAAAAGTCTTGTTTAGGCTAAAATCTTGGCTGACTCTTTACCCATATATTAAGTTATTTAACTGTATTACATTACAGGAAATAAAAACTGAACTTACATGATATTATATATAACTGTCGGTTGCAATTAGGAGACATCAGTAGTTCCCAATCTTATTTTTACGCACAAGCTGCATGCATAAATAAACAGACACATTAACAGCCATATTGATAAAAGATCTGCAGACTACTATGGCACTTTTGTGCTCAATACATCCAAGGAAAATATAGCACAACTGATATAATATTCTTCAGTAAATTTTTAACCACTTCCTGCCTGCCATATAGCAGAATGATGGCCAGAAAGTGGTTTAATTATCCCGACTGGGTGTCATATGACGTCCAGCAGGATAAGCAGCAATCACTTGCAGCGCAGCGATTGGTGGTGTGTCAGTCTGACACACCAAATCTCTGATCGAGGTAAAAAGCCTCTGATGCAGTCTCTTTACCACGTGATCAGCTGTGTCCAATCACAGCTGATCACAGTGTAAACAGGAAAAGCCATACATCAGCATTTCCTACACTTACGCTGACAGACGCGAGTAGAGGAGAGCCTCCAAGGATGCCCACCCAGGACCACCAGGAATGTCCACCCATGGCCACCAGGGATGCCCACTTATGACCACCAGGTAAGCCTAATAGAGCCCACCAGGGATGGCAATCATCACAAATTAGGGAACGCGCTGTGTGCCCATCAGTGATGCCTGGCAGTG
This sequence comes from Rana kukunoris, assembly GCA_029574335.1. Taxonomy (NCBI): domain Eukaryota; kingdom Metazoa; phylum Chordata; class Amphibia; order Anura; family Ranidae; genus Rana; species Rana kukunoris. Next base: position 444,059,952 of record CM056050.1, read on the forward strand.
CCTCTGATCAGTGCTCCCTAACAGTGCCCACCAGTGTCGTCTACATGTGGCCTCCAGTGCCACCCATGTGTGTGCATCAGTGCCACCTATGAGTGCCCTGCGGCCCGAGCACAAACTAAAACAAGCCAATTCAAGCCTCGGACTCTAATCACATGCTTGTTAAAAATTGATGGACCTAGACTTCTATTGGGGGGGGGGGGGCTGGAGCCTGGAAGTTTCATAGAGACAACTCTGGGTATATATTTTGCCAGCAGCCAGCATTCTAATTGTGTAAGTGAGTACAGACTCCGTTGTATGTATGTTGACTACAGTTCAGGGCTCCCCTCTTCCCAAGGAGCCAGAGGTGCTGCACAAGAGCAGCAAGGGGTATGCACCCACAACCGGTCTGTATTTATCTTTACTGACCAGGTCCAAGCCTGTGAGTGACAGCCTGCAAACAGGTGAAAGGTCTGAGTAGACTGAGGTAGCCAGGAGGCTATAAATAAAATAAAAACAAATAAAAACATTGATATACACAGAAAATATTTATATACAAAATCTCTATGCATTGGCCCAGATTCACAACGGATTTACGTTGGCGTATCAAAAGATACGCCGTAGTAAGTACAAATGTGCGCCGTTGCATCGATGCGCCGATTCACAAAGCTAGATATGTAGAAAAGCAAGGCTTCAGCCGCCTGACATAACTTGCTCACGCCGCTGTATCGTGGGCGGATAGTTACGCTGGACGCTTTCGGCATTCCCATTTTAAATATGCAAATGAGTAAGATACGCCGATTAACGAACGTAGATGCGCCCGGCCGCTTCATATACGTGATTTGCGTAAGGCTTACGTCCGGCGTTAATGCAAAGGTATGGGCCAGGGAACAACGCCAACAAATTTTATGTCGCATACGCCGTTTACGTAGTACTACGTGAATAGGGCTGTGCATACTCTATGTTCACGTCGTAGACAGTGTTCGACACATCTTAGGCAGCTCTTTCGACGTAACTGTGAGCATGCGCACTGGGATGCGTCCAAGAGACGATGCATGTGCAGTTCGTTTTTTGAAGCTGTGGCCATAATCTGCATGGGGTCAAGCTTAATTTAAATATATCACGCCCACGTCCAGCCCACAAGAAAATGGAAAAAGAAAGGCGCACCAGCCTAGTGTATTACCATTTAACGATTTATTAAATAGAAATAATAATAAAAAACGACTCACAAGAGAATTGGTATAAAAGGCCTGTCAAAAACGATAAGGTAGATATCCCTCGAACCACACTCCAGAATAGGGGGGATAGAGGTGTGTCACTGCCGGCTGACGCGTTCAGAGGCGACAAGGGCCTCTTCATCAGAGCCCAGCAGCCGACCACTATACGTTACGCCGGCGCAACGTGAAGCACATATTCTTTGTGAACAGCATGCTTGCTTCTCTACGTTGTGCCGGTGTAGCGTAAAGACGATACGCTACGCCGGCATAAATATACACCGATCTACGCGAATCTGGGCCATTGTCTTTAAAGGCGTATTCCATAGTTTAGGTTATAGACTGTCTGGTGATTTTTTTATGATGGTTTTAGATGCATTTTCAAAAGAACGGATTTAAATTGAACTAACTGGAAAAATGTAATCAACATGCAGCATGCAGAACTACTTCCCTAACTCTATTTTTTCCATCAAGATGTCTTTCACAAAGGGTTTATACAGGATAAGGTTCAATCAATAGCTCTTTTTTCTTTTATACAAATCATAGCAGTGAACATGTACTACAAGCTTGACAAAGGGCCATTCAGGCTTGAATCTCTGCCATTATGAATTTGAAGGACAGTTAATCTTTACTAACATGATTCTTGCTATGAAAAGAAAGAAGTGTGAATCTTAGAAGTGCGAATGTGCTGGTAGTTACTAGACATTGCATGAGGCATTTGCTAAATAAGGTTGATGCATGCCCTAACGTTAACTGTACTTTTTCCTAATGCAGCACAACATACAATAGCATGATTCAATGAATGGTTCCCATTAAAAGTGATGATTTCTCTCATGTCTTTGCATCTCAATTGTAATGGAAAATGCATCAAAATATATATAAACCCAATCACTAAAATATCAGCACCAATCTAAGTCAGTCAGTCAGTGTCAGTGGGAGAGTAGGACGCTCCGGTCTTCCGCTCGAGTCTGCTCTCGCCAGGGACCAGACAGGCAGATAGTGGCTAGGCAGACTGCTAGGTAGGCTTGCTCTACCCCTCTATCCCTCAAGCAACTCACCACCGGCTTTCCCCCGGCTCTACCTGGCCCCCCTGGCTTTCCTCCTTCACCCCTCTCCAGCAGGTAAGCCATCCACTGAGGTTGCAGGCAGCCGTCCTTTTCAGGACAAGCCACCGCTGCAACTTAAAGCCACGTCTCTCCACCCTATCCACACCTACCCTTCTATGCCCCCACACTACTAGCCCCTCTCTAGCTAACCATCCGCCACCTATCCCTGCAATCCCTGCAATTTTCCGCCGTCTCGGCCGCTTTCTCGGTACCTCCGCGCCGGCCTGGAGGCAATCGCGGCAGCCGCAACTAGGAAAGGCCGCGGCTTCACCCGCGGCCTAGCGGCGTGCCGCTTCTCATCCCCTCCAACCGCCACCAAAGTCCCAAAACGGACCTGATACCCACCCCTTACCCCCTGGAAAGTACCTCACACCCCTGTCTACCAGTCCTGGCCCCAACGGCAGCACCGATCCACCTAATCTGGGAGTTTTTTTTCAGCCTGGATCCTGCTGCCGATCGGCAGGTCATCTTACTACACCCAGCCCCAAATCTCAACTATTACAACTTGATCCAGGGTTCGCCGATCGCCTATCAAGGGGTCAGGAAGGAATTTTTTTCCCTGCCGCTGCATATTGGCGTAGCACGGTCAGGGTTTTTTTGCCTTCCTCTGGACCAAGCCAGGATTGAGGATTCAGTTAATCCTTGACAATCCTTAACCCCCCCCCCCCCTGGTGTTTGGCTACCATGGTTAATCTGCAATACTCGGCAGAGGCCATTTGGAGTCTGAGGCGATTTGCCGCAATACTACCAGCCATTACCAAAAAAGCCCTTCAAACGGAGCGCCTATTGAGGATCAATCGAAGATCAATTGTCAAAGGTCTCAGCCGTTTGCCCCAACCTAAGCACATATCATGTGCTTTGATCAACACTAGATCGGCAGTAAAACACCGATTAGAAATCCATGATTTCTTATTGCAACATGACTTAGACTGCCTCTTTATTACAGAGAGCTGGCTTACAGCCGACTGTAACACCATTCTAGGAGAATTGGTGCCAGATAACTACCGTATTATAACGGAAAATAGAATAGGGCAAAGAGGAGGAGGATTGGCGGTGATCCATAAGACGCACCTTGCGATCACAAAACCAGTCCTTCAAAACCCTCTTCCATTCATGGAAACCCTTACTCTACAACTGCAAGCAAACTCCCAGGAGACAGTCCGGATTCTACTCTGCTATAGGCCACCCGGCCCAAAATCGCAGTTTCTCCCTTCATTGACGGACTTTATCTCCACCTACACCCTGAACAGCAAACACCTTTTGCTGCTCGGGGATTTCAACCTCTGGGCCAACTCCCCGCAAGACCCCGTTGCCGACGCCTGCATTGACCACCTGGAAGGATTAGGGCTTCAGCAACTAGTAAGTGGGCCCACACATGCTTCAGGTCACATACTCGATCTTATTTTCAGACACGATCTGGAAATAAAAATCTTGGGAAATGAACCATTGCCATGGACAGACCACCATGCAATTAAATTCATTATTCCCAATTTCCCCCCCTTAATAAAAACATCAAACCCAGTGACAACACACTGGACTAGATGTCAGAAGAAGCTCCACTCGGAACTCTTCAAAGCCACGTTAAGGAAAAAAATAAAAAGAATTCAGCCGCATCAATCGGCTGAAGAAACACTGGATTCCATTAACACAGCCCTATTACAGTCAGCCGACTTAATAGCGCCGAAACGTAAAACCCACATCCGGAAAAATAACGCAGGCTGGTTCAACAACCAGCTGGCGTCACTGAAGCAAGAGCGCAGAAGGGCTGAAGCCGCCTGGAAGAGAAGTCCATCAGTTGAGAACCTCTCCATCTACAAGGCAATAACTAGAAAATACCACAAGGAAATTTTCGATGCCAAGAAAAATTATTTTTCTGAGGCTATCAACAGCGCCCTCAACCGCCCCCGCGAGCTCTTCAAGCTGGTCACTCAGACCATGAATCCAGGATGTCTTGAAGCCCCCAATTCGGACACACAAGAATTTTGCAATGAATTGTCGGATTACTTCATTAATAAAATTGAGGGAATCCGGCAAAGCATTCAGCAGAACAACTCCCCCCGTAGCCCCCCCAGTAATTATTCACACAACACCGGCAGAAACTCACCACAATCAGGTGAGTTCACGCTGGAACCCGTCTGTACTCATGACATTAAAAATATCATCGGCGCTCTGCGTAACAGCACTGCGCCGAATGATATCATCCCCACTAAACTGCTGAAGGAATGTGCCGACTTCCTGGCGCCTCCGATCATGCAGCTTATTAACCAATCCTTTAGGGAGGGCATAGTGCCCTCCCAGTTGAAGGAGGGTATAATTCGGCCTATCTTGAAGAAACCCACCCTGGACCCCAAGGATCCACTCCACCGCCGTCCCATAACAGGCCTAAACTCTCTTTCTAAGGTCATGGAGAAAGTAGTGGTACAACAGCTGCAACAGCATCTAGATACCCATAACCTACTTGATCCATATCAATCGGGTTTCCGGCCCGGACACGGGACAGAAACCGCATTGCTCAAGATATGGGACGACGCTCTCGAGGCCGCAGACGAAGGAGAATCTTGTCTCCTGGTTCTGTTGGACCTAAGCGCAGCTTTCGACACTGTAGACCACAAGCTTCTATTGACTCAGCTAGCTGAAGTAGCCAGAGTCGCAGAAGGCGATTTATCTTGGTTCTCCTCTTTCTTGGAAAACCGTTCGCAAATAGTGAAGTTAGGACCTTTCACCTCTGGAAAACGCACAGTATCATGCGGAGTCCCTCAAGGATCCCCTCTATCGCCTGTGTTATTCAACATCTATCTTCGTCCTCTTTTTGAAATCATCAGCAGTCAAAAACTGCTCTATCACTCATATGCAGATGACACGCAACTGTATTTCCGCATTTGCAATAAAAAGGATCACCACCTCAATCTAGAGACATGTCTCTCTTTGATAGAGGACTGGATGACCAAGAGTTATCTTAAACTCAATGGAGCGAAAACAGAACTTCTCCTGTTTCACGCCAAGCGCAGGAACCAACCAGCAACAACGTGGACACCCCCGCCCATTCTGGGCAAAATCATCACCCCTAGCGCCAAAGTCAAAAGTCTTGGTGTCATCTTCGACTCCCACATGACAATGGACGCACAAATAGGGTCAGTAGTCAGCGGATCTCACCATCTGCTGCGCCTACTACGTAGACTTATTCCTTTCATTCCTAAAGAAGACGTAGCAGTCGTGGTGGGAGCAATTGTTAACTCCAGACTGGACTATGCAAATGCCCTTTACCTCGGACTCCCTAAGTACCAAATCGCTCGTCTGCAAGTCGTTCAAAACACGGCCGCCAGACTTGTGACTGGGAAAAAACCCTGGGAATCCATCTCATCTTCACTGAGAGCTCTCCACTGGTTGCCAGTGAAAGACAGAATTGCTTTTAAAGCACTCTGTCTAACGCATAGATGTATCCATGGGAATGCTCCCCGATATCTGTGCGAAAAAATAAAAATTCATAATCCCAATCGCATCTTGCGATCCACCAACCAAAATCTACTCCAGATACCGAAAGCCAGCTACAAGTCCAAAGGAGATAGAAGATTCGCGGTCCAAGGTCCCAGACTATGGAACGCTTTACCAACCAGCATTCGGTTGGAGGAGAACCACCTAGCATTCAGGAGAAAGATCAAGACTCATCTCTTTTGATTCCAAAGGAGACAGGAACAACAAGCGCCCAGAGGCGATTTAATTCGCATGTGCTGCGCTATATAAGTTTTTCATTCATTCATTCATTCATCATATAAAGTGTAACATATTAAAAGTCAAATTAAAAGTTATTTTCAATTTTGTTAACTATCCATCTTTTATTAAAATAATACTTGGTGGTATTCCTTGTGCATAACTGCTTTAGGGTAAAAACTGTCTTCCAGTGGTGCTTCTGCTTTTTCGTTCTTGTGCGCCCCTGGGGGAGACTACACGTGTCCTTCTGTTATCGATATCTCACTAGTCCAGAACAATGGTATGCAGTCAATACTGGAGTGAGTACATGTAGTCAGGACGTAGCTAAATTAGGCTGAAGTTGATAAAGAACTCTGAGATAGAAAAAAGTCTGGAAAGGGTGAAAACAGTATTTTATGTGAAAAAATTATCTTTTATGATACACAGAGGAATTTAAATGTCATTCAGTTAAGGTGTAGGTTAATGTTGCATATAGTTGCCCCTGGTATGGAGAGAGCTAATACAGTAGGTGTTGCTGAATCTGCTCTAGTCATACTGATCCAAGATATTAATGTGGTGAAAACATATACTGTACAAATGTTCAGCTTGTCTGAGCTTGCCTGCTGCTCCAAGGTGTGAACTAGAGATTGCATGTAACTTAAGAGTGCTCCCCCTGGAGAAGTTTGAGTTCCAACAACATGGGCATTGTGGACAATATGCATTATGGAGATATGAAATTTTAAGTGATATTAAACACACACTGTTTAATTTACATTGTCCATTGCCTTTCTGTATCTGGATGATGGCACTATAAATATTGTAATAAAAAAAAATCTAAGAACCTTTTTCCCAATTAATATACAACTGTCACATGACCCAGATCACCCCCAGCCTGTCTGCAGAAAAACATAAGCAGGAGGAGCTTCCAGTCCTCTGCTACTGGTCACATTTAAAAAAAATAAAAATAAACAACAGCCTTTGGGATACAGAGTACAAATAAGTAATTAATATCAATAAACTGTTTTAAATTGTCATACAAATATATATTTGAAATCAAATCTGTGTCATGCCCCTCCATCCTGTGTCTTTGAAAACTAGGGAGAAGCCTCCATTGATATACAGTACATGTAAATGTAATATCTCATTCCCATTGTGTTTAGCTGGTTAGTAGGCATGGAGGAGGAGGAGGGATACTGTCATTTACCACTGTGTATACTTTCACATGTGTGACTCTATAGTAATAGGCATAGGCAGTAATCCAGTAAAAATGTCCAGTAATCAGGGAAGCTTTTCGCAGGAGGCTATATTGCTGTTGCCAATGACTTCAGTACTAGTGTCAGGTGCCTAAACTTAAGCTGTGAGGAAGTGATGTGACATGGCATAGGTAAAAGTAGGCCCTACTAGTAAAGGAGCTTGTGAGCTTGACTCCTTCTCTAGAGATCGGTATTCCAACATACTGGGTCCGACATTGTGTCATGGGGTGTTCTAGGAACCCAGCCTGTAATATCACAGAAGAAGACAGAGTAAGGCCAACACTGTATCCTGGCCTAGGCCAACAAGGCCCAGGCCTAGGGCAGCACGGAAAGAGTCCCCACTGCCTTGCGCTACACTGTTAGTGTAGCACCAGTCTTATGGGGCGGACTGGGCAGAGAGGCAAATTGGTCTAGTACACCCATAAAGCAGCCGGACTGCTTCCAGTATGTGGGCGGCCGGCATTCCCGCAACTGTGAGGGGGGGGGTCAGTGCTTCTAATTTTGACTGTCCTATCATCCTGGGCCACAAACCTTCCTCACTGTGCTATACATTTTCTGCTGCACCATTGGCATTGTTATATCTTCTTAGTCCTCTCCATAAAATTATCAGAAATGTGTGCCTAAAGAAGAACTAAAGGCAACACCTTTTTTTTTTTTTCATTTTGGATAGAGTAAGGGAAGTTTAAGCATATAAAGAAAAAAAGAGTTGCACTATGGGGAAACTAAGACAGAGTATCCCCAGTGGGCAACCAAGGGGCTACCAAGGCAGAGAAGGGCAATGATATAGATAAAATAAATTTATTGATCGTATAAATATACAAAATTTCAGGATAAGAGATTAAGACACTAATTAAATACTATATGTATGTTATTTAACCAGTATAACTACTAACAGCAGCCGGCCGGTGCTGCACACATGAACATAGTTCATGCAACAAGCAACCATGCGACACACATAGGACACAAACATATAACAAACATTAAAAAACATGTAACTCGGGCGATCCGGACGCCAATTGTATCACTGCTGCTGGAGATTCCGTGCGGTGATTACCGCTTGAAATAATATTCAAAAAATAAAAATAAATTTATATCATATATAGGAATTTCCAGCCGGAGTGCCCCTGCAGGAGAGAGATGTGGTTGCATCTTAATATCATGTATGGTGGTATAAGTATAACTGCATCCAATAGATTGAGAACACAGTATAAGTAACTTTAAGTGAGTTACAGCCACTATTGAGGACACTACACGTGTTGAGATACTTTTCCTACGATTTCAGTGTAGGTTTCATTAACTATAATGTTGACATAGTTCACAGATGATCCCATTCGTATGTAACCTGATTGACACTGTCATAGAGGTGGACTGGATAATTGTAAAGTGTCCCCTATTTTTCCGGGTATGGGCAGTCCTAACAGTTGTCAATATAGTGAAAGGAACAGTCTTACCGGACTCTTGTGAAGAGGATCTGATAACAGACAACGGTGTTTGTCTCCCAGCTCATGAATGGTAAAAATACTGCTGGCCGTAACAAATATCATCCGGTCTGTCAGAGTTTGGCAGCATGTGCGGTGGATAGCCTGGCCGGGTGTACCTACGTGGAACACGTTTATGGCTTGCAAGTGCCCAATGAGGTGCCCTTTTCCTTTTTGGAGGTAGGTACTGGTCCCGGTTTTAGACAAGAGCTATGCACTGATCCTTTTCTCCAGCGTGTAAGTCTCCTCCGTTAGATCCCGATCCCGCTGGGGATTGTGGGCGTGGCGTGGCGTGGCGTCCGATGCCGTATTACGTCAACGCGTTTCGCAACGTTAGTGCGTCTGGACGAAGCTTACGCACTAACGTTGCGAAACGCGTTGACGTAATACGGCATCGGACGCCACGCCACGCCCACAATCCCCAGCGGGATCGGGATCTAATGGAGGAGACTTACACGCTGGAGAAAAGGATCAGTGCATAGCTCTTGTCTAAAACCGGGACCAGTACCTACCTCCAAAAAGGAAAAGGGCACCTCATTGGGCACTTGCAAGCCATAAACGTGTTCCACGTAGGTACACCCGGCCAGGCTATCCACCGCACATGCTGCCAAACTCTGACAGACCGGATGATATTTGTTACGGCCAGCAGTATTTTTACCATTCATGAGCTGGGAGACAAACACTGTTGTCTGTTATCAGATCCTCTTCACAAGAGTCCGGTAAGACTGTTCCTTTCACTATATTGACAACTGTTAGGACTGCCCATACCCGGAAAAATAGGGGACACTTTACAATTATCCAGTCCACCTCTATGACAGTGTCAATCAGGTTACATACGAATGGGATCATCTGTGAACTATGTCAACATTATAGTTAATGAAACCTACACTGAAATCGTAGGAAAAGTATCTCAACACGTGTAGTGTCCTCAATAGTGGCTGTAACTCACTTAAAGTTACTTATACTGTGTTCTCAATCTATTGGATGCAGTTATACTTATACCACCATACATGATATTAAGTTGCAACCACATCTCTCTCCTACAGGGGCACTCCGGCTGGAAATTCCTATATATGATATAAATTTATTTTTATTTTTTGAATATTATTTCAAGCGGTAATCACCGCACGGAATCTCCAGCAGCAGTGATACAATTGGCGTCCGGATCGCCCGAGTTACATGTTTTTTAATGTTTGTTATATGTTTGTGTCCTATGTGTGTCGCATGGTTGCTTGTTGCATGAACTATGTTCATGTGTGCAGCACCGGCCGGCTGCTGTTAGTAGTTATACTGGTTAAATAACATACATATAGTATTTAATTAGTGTCTTAATCTCTTATCCTGAAATTTTGTATATTTATACGATCAATAAATTTATTTTATCTATATCATTGCCCTTCTCTGCCTTGGTAGCCCCTTGGTTGCCCACTGGGGATACTCTGTCTTAGTTTCCCCATAGTGCAACTCTTTTTTTCTTTATATGCATTGATTTGGCTACGGCAGTGATCCCTAAAATACAGGGAGTGACAGGTGTAGATTTCTTAGGATAAGCACACATATTGTTGTAGAGGTAGAGGGTTCAACTTAAATTTTTGTTTATAAGGGAAGTTTAAGCCCCGGTCAGTTTATTTTTTACCATCCCTGTCCCATTGCAGAGATTTCCCTTCACTTCCTTTCCCATAGCCGAACAGTAAGTGAGAGGAAATCTATGCAAATTAAGGAACTCCATTAAAGAAAAAAAAGAAAAACTGCGCCTATAAGTACAAACAAACACAAAACAACAAAGTCCTTGTAAATGGAGAATAAGTAAAAAATACAGTATAATCCAATAAATGTTGCCTGAAGACAAATAACACCCAAGTGCTTGCAAGATTCGGTGAACCACCACCACATGGACAGAGGCTTACCAACAGGTAGTGAAGTATCAGCATAAATCAGCTATACAGCCGTTCAAGGAACACAGGCAGATAACAGGAGATTCAGTCCAGAAGTAGCCTCATGAATGGTCCTCAGCATTGGTACAGGTTACCGCCAACCACAAACCAAAAAATTAAGGAACCACACATAGTGTAATACCATCGATGTAAATTTTAATAACAAATAAAAAACTACTTACAAACGAAGATGAAATTCGATAGTATAAAAACAGATGCCGGCCGGCAACAAGAGGAGCCCTTCCTCGTAGCGTCGAACGCGGTGACGTCACTGCACGCCGTGTACCCAGACGCGTTTCGTCATAAATTGACGTTCTCAATGGGGATGAGTTTAGTCAGGCCTAGGGCAGCACAAAACCTAAATACACTACTGAGTGAGGCCTATAGATTTCCTAAGCTCGGGATATGTGCAATAATTCGGAATCCTAGGATACAAGCGTAACATACAGATTAATGTCTCTGGGAGTGAGGTGACTGATAACTGGGTTGATGTAGTCCGGTACAGGCTTAGCGGTACTGGCTCGGAAGTGCTGCACCATAAGAGAGAAAATTAACCTAGTGTTCAGAACATAGAGAAAGTTAATAAACTGTGCCACAAATTATCAGTGTTATCTAGTGAATGGAGTAGAATCACTTTTAGGATGGAGTGCCATTTTAACTTTATCAGTGTCATGCTCAGTCTCAGCCTGCATTTAGGGCAATAGTGAATACTATTCTGGGTCCCCCAACCCACACAGGTTTGCATTTACTTTAAGAGGGTTGGTATACAAAAACAGAAAGCCATCTTCCACGTCACAGCTCTTTTAATGGAGACACAGATGATGATAGGTATTGGTAATAGCTTAGGCACTTCTAGCCTCAATATTTTAAGATTGTAGATATATGCTATATATCTTCCGCATACAAAAAGCAATAAAATGGCATGAATCCCAAGTTCCAACACGTTTGTTGCTTGGTGTTTGAGCTATGCGTTGCCTCAATAGCTGCTGCTGAGGCCCCTGTGACTCCTAGTGAGTTTCTGAATGTGTATTCGGTTGTCCTCTGTGACCCCTGCATAGTCCCAGTGTTTCCAACTCCAGCAATACTGTGACTCTCTATGTATTCCAGACTGCAATCAGTATCTTTGTAATTTTCTGTGTGATCCAGCAATAAACTTGCATCCCAACACCTATGTGATTTATTGTGCACTCCAGCTTGTAGTGCTTACCCACGAAGAGGACACTGGGAATATATTGGGTCCCCCTTAACTGTTTAGGAGATGCCAACCCTGTTTCCCGTTCAATAATCACATTGACAAATCCAGGCTCGGTCTAGGGGTCAGTGTTGCCAACCTACCAGATTGAAATTTAATGACACAACACCCAAAATTTACTGGCACAGCCAAACTTTTAATGCCATTCCCAAAAATTACAGTTTTAAGTGCACATTTAGGTATTTAGGCTACAAACAAGTACATTATGTAATTAGCAATGCAATTTGAGGTATATAATAAGGCAAAAACACATTTCTCATTTTAGTTTTAATATAGTAAGTAAGTAGCTCCGGGACAGGATTCAGGAGAGCAATACATTAGAATGGGCGGCACACACACCAAATTGACACTTACGGTGACACTGACAGCAGTGTGCAGCAGTACAAATGATGACGATATCTCACCGTTGCAAAACGTCCCCTCTTGAGCCACAGTGACAGTCTTTCTTCATGCCAGGTGGTCCTTTCAGTCCACTCCAGTCACTGACAGTCCCACTCTCAGCTTGCCTTGCTCCCATCCTGCAGACCCACACACATGTCTCCGGCCACTCTATTCAGCTCCCTTGCCCCATAACATCACACAACATGCTCAGGCACTGCCTCCGCCAGACCTGCCCATCCCACCGGCGCCACCCGAACACACTGTACACACAGTACCAAGCTTGTATGGTCTCGGCTCCGGAGAGTCCCAAGGGACAGCCAGTCTGAAACCCGCTGTGAGCAGCCACCGTTCTTAAGCAGCAACCCCTGGCATCTTTTCCTTAGTGAGCAGTTCTGTACCTGGAGCTTAAGGCTAAAAGGCACCACCTCTCCATCTGAGCTTTTACAGCAGTTTTCAGTGAGCAGTTCTGTATGTGGAGCTTTAGGCAAAAGGCACCCACCTCTCCAGCCAAGCTCCCACAAGTAGGTTTCTCAGTTCTAACCCCTGCTAGTAGCAGGAAAACATACACATGCTTCCTCCCAGGGAAAAGGCCCCAAGGGATGGGAGCTCTGATCAGATCCTTCCAAATATTTATCTTCTCCCAAGACAATCCTTTAGGGCCAGCCTTCCAGGGATTGGCTAAGAGCAGAAAATGATTCATAATCCAGTGATTGATCCTCTTTTACCATTTCTGTAAAATTCTTCTAGAAACAGAAAGAAGCAGTCAGCCACCAGGTTTAAGGACATCTTGATCAGACCTGAAAAATAATTTGCAGTTTAGCTAGCTACAGCTGAGCTATGTACTAAATTTAGCCAGCCCAGGGCAGGGGTGCCACTTTCTTCCCCCCTAAAAACACTTGGCCGTGTCCTTATAGGCCAAGAAAAAAACACACAACTGACTCTTGGTCCTGAGAGCTGAGTTTCCTGCGTTACAAATGGACAGAGAGGGGTTAAAAATTACAAATACAACAGTACATGTGAGATTTCACATAATAAGAAATGTTGAAGTATATAGAACAACAGAGACTGTCGCAAGGCAAGACCATCCATGCATTACCAGGTACTCTTAGACCGCGTACACACGACTAAATAAATCCGATCAAAATCGGTCTGACAGACTGATTTGATCGGATTTGTCTGCTGGGATATATTGGTTTGATTGTGTACACATGATCAAACCAAAATCCCCGCCGGCAGACAGCGTGGTGACGTGGCGGTGACGTTGACGCCGCCACGTCACCGCACCAGGAAGTAAAAAACGTCCACCCATGCGTCGAATCCATTCGACGCATGTGCGGGCAGATATGTCCGCTGGTTAGTGTACTAACCAGCAGACATGTCGGACGGACGGGTTCCCAGCAGACAGATTTTAAAGCATGCTTTAAAATTTGTCTGCTGGAAAAACCTGTCTGTCCGCCCGTACACACGATCGAATTTGTCTGCTAAAACGGTCCGTCGGACCGTTTCCAGCAGATAAATTTGATCGTGTGTACGCGGCCTTTCAGTAACATGACATCAACATTACATCAAAAATAGATCTCTACTGCTGTCTAAAACTTAGTATCAGTAAGTAATCAAATGTGCAGAGCACTACGCAATACATTGCTTCTTGTGTAGAAATCTCTCAGCTGTAAATCTGGAACAGAACAAAGAAAAGACACATATAAATGACATTTCCCTTACTTTTGAAACATTATCACTTCGGGAATAATATTTCAATGCATTACTTCTTTAACACTGAAAGCATTTTGACTTTGAGGCTTGCAACCAGTATCTGTGTAATTCCCTATGTGTTCCAGCCAGTAACTCTAGAAGACCACAGCAAAACTGGCCTGGATGTTAGAACTTCTTCCCCCAGATCCTAAAAGTCTCAGTCAAGGTAGCGACCATTATTTTATCCAGAATAATTTGTTTGTCTGTCAACCCCCTACCTTTCACCTTTTGGCTCGGGGCCCTACTTGTCACGTCCTCTGAGGCCTCCACTCTCATACCAACTTAATATGCAGACTTCCTGTACATATTTCTCCTTGAGACCAAAGTTATGCCCAAGTATATTGCAGGAAGGGATTCAGACATTAATCGACTTCCCCCACTGAAGCAGAGTTTTGTTTTGTCATAAAGAAAAATGGTTTGCTGCAACCCTGCATGGACTATGATAGTTTGATGACATCATGATAAAAAAATTCTACCCATTGCCACTAATTCTTGAAATGTTTATCCATCTTTGTGGAGCTCTAATCTTCAAACCTCAGATCTGTGAGGACCATGTATTTTAATTCTTATAAAGGAAGGCAATCAATTTAAAACAGGACACGGGATGTAACTATGAACAATGCCGTTTGGCCTTTGTAACTTTCCATCATCTTTTCTCCCATACTGCAGCACATTTTGTACGATGGGCACTATGTTGCAGCAGACAATAGTCCTTTAGAACTTTCACAAGTTTCCTGCCTGGATGTCTCCAAAGATGACCTCTCCATGGGTCCAAAAAGGTTGCTACTATCATCAACTGACCCTTACCTAGTGGCTTCAAAGCTAATCGGTGCTTCCTGGGCTTTATGAACTACAGTATAATAGTAGTTTATTCACAACTTCACTTTGCTTGTCATCCTAATTACTTCCCTTACTAGGGAAGAATGCTGATTCTAAGAACTGGCCTCCCAAAACTGTGTAAGCAATTCACACTCCCAAATAAACCTTCCTTTTTGGTCCTGGTTTCTTAAGAGTGAACATTACCAAGCCTTTATCTATTGAAGTTGTGGCCTCTTCTCTCTTTGACCCCTATATGTTTCCAGTGTTCCCGGTGTTTCTGACTCGAGTGATGCTCTGCAATTCCCTGTGAATTACAGCCTGAAGCTTGCAAGCAGTACCTGTGATTCCCTGTGTTTTCTGGCAGTAACTTGTTACAAGCATCTGTTTGATCCTCTGTGAATTCCTGTCTGCATCCAGGTTCCCTACACTTGTGTCTTTAGGACATTTCAGATGTTGCCCCATGCCCAAAATGACAGTGGTACAACAGACATATTAATAACTCCTAGTATAACTACTAGACTAGTAACCCCAGTGCTTCAATAGAACTTCATCCATGTACAGTGAATGAATGAGGAACTTATATAGCGCAGCACATGCGAAGTAAATCGCCTCTGGGCGCTTGTTCCTTTCTCCTTTGAGATCAAAAGAGATGAGTCTTAATCTTTCTCCTGAAGACTAAGTAGTTCTCCTCCAGCCGAATGCTGGCTGGTAAGGCGTTCCATAGTCTGGGACCTTGGACAGCGAATCTCCTGTCTCCTTTGGACTTGTATCTGGCTTTCGGTATCTGAAGCCGATTTTGATTGGTGGATCGTAGAATACGATTGGGATTGTGAATTTTTAATTTTTCGCATAGATAATGGGGAGCATTCCCATGGATACATCTATGCGTTAGACAGAGAGCTTTAAAGGTGATTCTGTCTTTAACTGGTAGCCAGTGAAGGGATCTCAGTGAAGGTGAGATTGATTCCCAGGGTTTTTTCCCAGTCACAAGTCTGGCAGCCGTATTTTGAATGACTTGAAGACGAGCGATTTGGTACTTAGGGAGTCCGAGGTAAAGGGCATTTGCATAGTCCAGTCTGGAGTTTACAATAGCTCCTACCACGACCGCTATGTCATTCTTGGGAATAAAAGGCATGAGTCTGCGTAGTAGGCGCAGCAGATGGTGAGATCCGCTGACTACTGCCCCTATTTGTGCGTTCATTGTCATGTCGGAGTCAAAGATGACCCCAAGACTTTTGACTTTGGCGCTAGGGGTGATGATTTTGCCCAGAATAGGCGGGGGGATCCAGGTTGTTGTAGATAGATTCCTACGCTTGGCGTGAAACAGAAGAAGTTCTGTTTTAGCTCCGTTGAGTTTGAGATAACTCTTTGTCATCCAGTCCTCTATCAAAGAGAGGCATGTCTCTAGGTTGAGGTGGTGATCCTTTTTATTGCAAATGCGGAAGTACAGTTGCGTGTCGTCTGCATAAGAGTGATATAGCAGTTTTTGGCTGCTGATGATTTCGAAAAGAGGACGCACATAGATGTTGAATAACATCGGCGACAGGGGAGATCCTTGAGGGACCCCGCACGATAATGTGCGTTGTTCAGAAGTGAAGGGTCCTAGCTTCACTATTTGCGAACGGTTTTCCAAAAAAGAGGAGAACCAGGATAAATCGCTTTCTGCGACTTTGGCTATTTTAGCCAGCCGAGTCAATAGCAGCTTGTGATCTACTGTATCAAAGGCTGCGCTTAGGTCCAGCAGAACCAGAAGAGAAGATTCTCCTTCGTCTGCGGCCTCGAGAACGTCGTCCCATATCTTAACCACTTACCTACTGTGCACCTAGACCCCCTTCCTGCCCAGACAAAATATAAGCTTCCCGCACTGCGTCGCTTTAACTGACAATTGCGCGGTCGTGCGACGTGGCTCCCAAACAAAATTGGCGTCCTTTTTTTCCCACAAATAGAGCTTTCTTTTGGTGGTATTTGATCACCTCTGCGGTTTTTATTTTTTGCGCTATAAACAAAAATAGAGCGTCAATTTTTAAAAAAATGCAATATTTTTTCCTTTTTGCTATAATAAATAACCCCAAAAAATATATAAATTTTTTTTTTTTTCCCTCAGTTTAGGCCGATACGTATTCTTCTACATATTTTTGGTAGAAAAAAAATGCAATAAGCGTTTATCGATTGGTTTGCGCAAAATTTATAGCGTTTACAAAATAGGGGATAGTTTATGGCTTTTTTTTTTTTTTTTTTTTTTTACTATTAATGGCGGCGATCTGCGATTTTTTTATTGGGACTGCGACGTTATGGCGGACATTTCGGACACTTTTCTGACATTTTTGGGACCATTTACATTTATACAGTGAAAAATGCTATAAATATGCATTGATTACTGTATAAATGTGACTGGCAGTGAAGGGGTTAACCACTAGGGGGCGGGGAAGGGGTTAAATGTGTGTCCTATGAGTGTTCTAACTGTAGGGGGAGGGGGGGGTGACTGGGGGAGGTGACCGATTGTGTCCCTATGTACAAGGAACACAATCTGTCACCTCTCTCCCTGACCGGGACGTGCAGCTCTGTGTTTACATACAGAGCTGCACGTCCCAGCTCACTTACAGAGCAATCGCGTGTGCCCGGCGGCGATCGTTGCCGCCGGGCACTCGCACGGGATCCCCGCGGAGCGGCGGGTGCGCGCGCAGCGCGCCGCCGGCGACGCGCGCGCGCCCGCCCGCGGCTTTAAAGGGACATCACGTCATATGACGTGATGTCAGAACAATGGAGTCCTCCGCCCGCCGTCATATGACGGTGGGCGGTGGACAAGTGGTTAAGCAATGCTGATTCTGTCCCGTGTCCGGGACGGAATCCTGATTGAAGTGGGTCGAGTAAGTTGTGGGTATCTAGATGCTGTTGCAGCTGCTGTACCACAGCTTTCTCCATTACCTTGGAGAGAACATTTAGGCATGTTATGGGGCGCCAGTTGAGTGGATCCTTAGGATCCAGGGTGGCTTTCTTCAAGATGGGTTGAATGAAGCCCTCCTTCAACTGGGAGGGCATTATGCCCTCCCTGAAGGATTGGTTGATAAGCTGCGTGACAGGAGGTGCCAGGATGTCGGCGCATTCCTTCAGCAGTTTGGTGGGGATAATATCGTTTGGCGCAGTGCTGTTGCGCAGAGTGCCGATGATATTTTTAGTGGTCTGAATGGAGATGGGTTCCAGCATGAACTCACCTAACTGTGGTGAATTGCTGCCGGTGCTGTGTAAATGACTACGGGGGGGGCTGGGAGAGCAGTTGTTCTGCTGAATGCTTTGCCGGATTGCCTCAATTTTGTTAATGAAGCAATCCGATAACTCATCGCAAAATTCTTGTGTATCCAAGTTGGGGGCTTCAAGACATCCTGGATTCATGGTCTGAGTGACCAGCTTGAAGAGTTTGCGGGGGCGATTTAGGGCACCGTTGATAGCCTCAGAAAAATAGTTTTTCTTGGCTTCGAAGATTTGCTTGTAGTATTTTCTGGTTATTGCCTTGTAAATCGAGAGGTTCTCATCTGAAGAGCTTCTTTTCCAGGCTGCTTCTGCCCTTCTGCGCTCTTGCTTCAGTAACGCCAGCTGGTTGTTAAACCAGCCGGAGTTATTTTTCCTGATCTGGGTCTTTCGTTTCGGCGCTATCAAGTCAGCTGACTGTAATAGTGCTGTGTTTATGGCCTCCAGTGTTTCTTCCGCTGTTTGGTGCGGCTGAATTGTGTTTATTTTTTCCCCTAACGTGGCTTTGAAGAGTTCCGAGTGGAGCTTCTTCTAACATCTGGTCCAGTGTGTTGTCACTGGATTTGATGTTTTTGTTAAGGGGGGGAATTCGGAAATAATGAATTTAATTGCATGGTGATCTGTCCATGGCAATGGTTCATTATCCAAAATTTTTATTTCCAGATCTTGTCTGAAAATAAGATCGAGCGTATGACCTGAAGCATGTGTGGGCCCACATACTAGTTGCTGAAGCCCTAATCCTTCCAGGTGGTCGATGCAGGCGTCAGCAATGGGGTCTTGCGGGGAATTGGCCCAGAGGTTGAAGTCCCCGAGCAGCAAAAGGTGTTTGCTATTCAGGGTATAGGTGGAGACAAAGTCCGTCAAAGATGGGAGCAGCTGCGACTTGGGGCCGGGTGGCCTATAGCAGAGTAGAATCCGGACGGTCTCCTGGCCGTTTACTTGCAGTTGAAGAGTAAGGGTTTCCATGAATGGAAGAGGGTTTTGGAGGCTTGGTTTTGTGATCGCAAGACGCGTCTTATGGATCACCGCCAGTCCTCCTCCTCTTTGCCCTATTCTGTTTTCCGTTATAATACGGTAATTTTCTGGCACCAATTCTCCTAGAATGGTGTTACAGTCGGCTGTGAGCCAGCTCTCATGGATTTCTAATCGGTGTTTTACTGCCGATCTAGTGTTGATCAAAGCACATGATATGTGCTTAGACTGGGGTAAATGGCTGCGATTTCTGGCAGTCGATCGTCGATCGATCCTCAAAAGTCGCAGATTTCTTAGGGCTTTTTTGTTGGCGGCCGGCAGAATTGCGGCAAATCGACCCAGATCCCAAATGATCTCCGCCGAGTATTGCCGATTAACCATGGCCGCCGTGGAACCAAGGGCGGGGGGTGGGGTGGATTCACAAGGATAACTGAATCCTCTGATCCTAGGCTTGGTCCAGAGGAAGGCAAAAAAACCCTAACCACGCTGAGCCAATATGCTGCGGTAGGGGAAAAAATTCCTTTCTGACCCCTAAAGAGGCGATCGGGTTTAGCCCTGGATCAAGTTATGGTGAATTTGAGAGTGATAGGGCTGGGTGGAGGAAGATGGCCGCCGACCTGGCAGCAGGATCCAGGCTGGGGGGTACCGGCTGAGTGGTGCCTGGGGGGCTGAGGGAAATGATCAGAGGGCAAGGGGGCTCTACTGGGGTAGGGGGGGGGGCTTTGTGGCCCGATGGATTAGGTGGTGCCGGCTGATTGGGGGGTGGAGAGCGGCGCGCCGCTAGGCTGCGGGTGAAGCCGCGGCCTTTTCTGAGTCGCGGCTGCCGCGAATCTCCACTGATCGGCGCGGAGGGAAAAAAACACCGCGCCCGAGGGTAGCGGTGGCTTGTGGGGATGGCTGGCGGACAGGAGGCCCGAGCGGGGGTAGAGGTATGGGGGTGAGGAGCAGGGAAAAGCCGTGGGGATTGGGGGAAGCTGCTGTGGCTTGTCCTGAGAAGGACGGCCGCCTGCAGCTCTCAAGAAATGGCTTACCGGGTCAGGTGCACCGGGGGAAGGCCTGTGGAAGTCCAGGAGGGGGGAGAGCAGCTAGTCCAAGTGGCCGGTGGCAGGAGGCAGGTGGATAGCAGGTGGATGGATGAGAGGGAGATATCAGCCTGCCTGTCTGTGAGGCCTGGAGCCGCACAGTGGGAGGACCCTGCACTATTCCTGAGAGAGTGACTCGTTTGAGAGCGTCCTGCTCTCTCGGTGTCTGACTGCTCTTTTCTCGCCAGCAGTCAGACACAGTGCATACTCAATCTCTGTTTGGGTGAGTTGGAGAGATGTTACTTGGAAGACATCAGCAGCAAAACCCATCACCCCTTATGAAGTTATCAAGTGTAGACTAGATTACTCCTTGAATCCTGTGTCCTGGCCCTTCTGAGGGTTCTCATAATGGCTGAACAAGTGGTCATGCTGACCCCATTCTCTTCAATGCCATAGGATAGCCTGTCCCCACAGTTTGTTTTGCCTCTCTGTGTCTCCTCTGTGACCTACACCACCACCTGACCCGAGCTGCTATTACCAAGATCCCCTATCTGTGACAACTTTCCAACAGAAACTTTCAGTTGCTTAGATGGGAAAAAAATCTTGCTTGTATCTGCATGAAAAGGGATCATCTGAAATTTAAGTATTTAAACAATAAGGAATTAATTTCTCGCTTTTTGTATGCTCAAATATTACAAATTGTTAGTGATGTCAGAAGAACAGTATTGTACTGAAAAAAGATTTTCTTGGTTTGACTTGTTGAAATGGAAGTGTTGATTCACTGCTCTGTGGAGATATTTGAAAGAATTGTTCTGTCACTAAAAAACAAAGACATTTGCCTAAAAGTTCTAGAAGTATATTCATCACTGGGAAATATTTAACTTCATTAGAGATGCACCTGGACACCTAGGATTAATTTTGAATCAATATTCATAGTGCAATTTATCCTTTCTAACTATCCAATTCAAACCAACTTTTATATATTTTAATAGCCAACATAAATAAATATGTGCAATTTAATGCAACTGCAAGTTCCATAGTAAATTATCTGCTCTGCCCTCAAGGTCTACATGTTAAAAAAAGAAAGGCTTATTACTGATTTCCATGATATGCTATGAGAGAAAATACATTAAATTATGTAAATGATAGCCACAGGGGGGAAAAAACTTTCCAACAATTCTGAAAGTTCTGTTCATGTTTTTGATCAAACACAACATCTTGATTCATTTTCTGTCTCTGAAAATCATTATCTTTCTTTTGTGTACTCAGCAAAAATTCCCATTTACACCCTTACGATCACTGGATAATCATCACACGCTATAAAGGCAAATTGAGCAGTAATTCAAAATATAAAGCTCACACTTAATGAAAGAGATGACCAAGCTGGAAGAGGAGCAGTTATTGTAGGCATGTGGAAATAAATTGGCTCGTTAAGTAAAATAGAGCACGAATAACAGAGCTGGACCATATTTAAGTTCACTTTTATCTGGAGAATCTTACTTATTTTCAATTTGTTAACTTTATTCCATAATAAAGAATGGATGTTAATTAAAAGTTAAGCTTGTGAAGTTAAGAAAGTTTTGTATGATCAATAAAATGCTAAAATGTAAATCCCCGTTAATGGCTGCAATTATCTTACACAAAGTCACCCTTTCATTAAAATATGGTTACAGATTATTAGGGTATTTCAGACTCTTTTTTAAAGATGACTTAATTTCACACATTCACAAAGCAGACTTATCCTTTATACAGGAATAGATCTTCAAAGTAACTGATATTTTTGTGTATGATTGAGAAGACAAAATCTGGCAGTGGCAGTTATACCTTTGCTTAAACTGGTAGTCAAGCCGAAGGTTAATTTTGGATAGAGAAAGTAAAGCCTCGTACACACAATCGGATACCGTGCCAAAACGCGGTGACTTAAAACACTACTACGTGCTGTAAAAAATGTTCAATGCTTCCGAGCATGCGTCGATTTGATTCTGAGCATGCATGGATTTTTGATCAATGGACTTCCTCACAGATGATCATTTTTTTCTATAGGTTTTTTATCCATAGGAAAATTTTAAAACAATATGTTCTATTTTTTTTTCACCGATGGAAAACAAACCGATGGGGCCCACATACACTCGATTTGTCCGATGAAAACAGTCCATCAGTCTGTTTTCATCGGACAAACTGATCGTGTGTACAGGGCTTAAGAGTTAGAATGCCTATCCAGTTTTTACTGCTGCTTTGTCCAATTTGGGAATATTTAATTTCACTTCTTGTTTTAGTTACTCCAAAGGCAGATAAAAAATCTTCTTAACAGGGACACGGGTAGTATAAAAATAACTTGAAATACACCTTTCCTTAAATGTATAGGCATGTTCCAGTAATGCCACTAAAATGGAAAGAGAATCCCAAACTAGTAGCAGCTCAGTCCTCATTAGCCATTCTATTCTTAAAGGGGTTGTAAATGTAAAATCATTTTTTCCTAAATAGCTTCCTTTACCCTAGTGCAGTCCTCCTTCACTTACCTCATCCTTCGATTTTGCTTTTAAATGTCCTTTTTTCTTCTGAGAAATCCTCACTTCCTGTTCTTCTGTCTGTAACTCCACATAGAAATGCAAGGCTTTCTCCCTGGTGTGGAGTTTCGTGCTCACCCCCTCCCTTGGACTACTGGAGAGTCAGGACGCTCTCTAAGTTGCAGATTGAGAAAAGAGCTGTGTGTTAGTGGGCATCCTGACTTGCCTGTATTCCAGGGAAGGTGTCGAGCAAGACACTCCACGCCAGGGAGAAAGCCTTGCATTACTGTGTGGAGTTACAGACAGAAGAACAAGAAGTGAGGATTTCTCAGAAGAAATAAGGACATTTAAAAGCAAAATGGAAGGATGAGGTAAGTGAAGGAGGACTGCACCAAGGTAAAGGAAGCTATTTATGAAAAAAAAAGTTTACCTTTACAACCCCTTTAATGATTTCTTCTGTGGAGCCATTTGAAAAGGGTTTGTTGGTCAATATTTTTATTTTTAAACATTCTAAATGTGTGTTATATATATATATATATATATATATATATATATATACACACAGTACAGATCAAAAGTTTGGACACACCTTCTCATTCGAAGAGTTTTCTTTATTTTCACGACTATGAAAATTGTAGATTCACAATGAAGGCATCAAAATTATGAATTAACACATGTGAAATTATATACATAACAAAAAAGTGTGAAACACCTGAAAATATATCATATTCTAGGTTCTTCAAAGTAGCCACCTTTTGCTTTGATTACTGCTTTGCACACTCTTGGCATTCTCTAGATGAGCTTTAAGAGGTAGTCACCTGAAATGGTCTTCCAACAGTCTTGAAGGAGTTCCCAGAGATGCTTAGCACTTGTTAGCCCTTTTGCCTTCACTCTGCGGTCCAGCTCACCCCAAACCATATCGATTGGGTTCAGGTCCGGTGACTGTGGAGGCCAGGTCATCTGGTGCAGCACCCCATCACTCTCCTTCTTTGTCAAATAGCCCTTACACAGCCTGGAGGTGTGTTTGGAGTCATTGTCCTGTTGAAAAATAAATGATGGTCCAACTAAACACAAACCGGATGGAATAGCATGCCGTTGCAAGATGCTGTGGTAGCCATGCTGGTTCAGTATGCCTTCAATTTTGAATAAATCCCCAACATTGTCACCAGCAAAGCACCCCCACACCATCACACCTCCTCCTTCATGGGAACCAGGCATGTAGAGTCCACCCGTTCACCTTTTCTGCGTCGCACAAATACACGGTGGTTGGAACCAAAGATCTCAAATTTGGACTCATCAGACCAAAGCACAGATTTCCACTGGTCTAATTCCTTGTGTTCTTTAGCCCAAACAAGTCTCTTCTGCTTATTGCCTTTTTTAGCAGTGGTTTCCTAGCAGATATTCTACCATGAAGGCCTGATTCACACAGTCTCCTCTTAACAGTTGTTCTAGAGATGTGTCTGCTGCAAAAGGTGGCTACTTTGAAGAACCTAGAATATGACATATATTTTCAGTTGTTTCACACTTTTTTGTTATGTATATAATTCCACATGTGTTAATTCATAGTTTTGATGCCTTCAGTGTGACTCTACAATTTTCATTGTCATGAAAATAAAGAAAACTCTTTGAATGAGAAGGTGTGTCCAAACTTTTGGTCTTTTATCTTTTATTACTGCTTTAAAATGAGTTTTTTATTTCTGAATGAAGTTCACCTTTAAAAATGTATTATTACTCCTTTAGCGACTGAACTGCTGACGCGTTTCCGGGGCGTGCCCCCTTCCTCAAAGGAAACGCGTCGGCCGTTCATTAGTCTGTGGTTCCACTGGCAGGTGCCGTGAGGTCCAGTTCCTAGCCATCTGAAAAGCGCTTACTTAAGCTTTGTTTGCGAGTAAGACCATTGTTTTTATTCTGTTTTTAATAACATTTAAGTGGTAATGCACAAGGTCGGTGCACCCTCCCTTCTTTTCCTCTAGCTATATGAACACCCTTTGTTCTGAGGAGGGCTGCAAGATTCTAGACTTTACCGCGAGACTACACTACTACCTGGGTTTGGCAAAACACCAGAGCGCAGGAGAATTTTGTTTTATTGTTTTCATTACTTCTTTACTCAAAATGTATTAAATGATCTCTGCATCACTTATTTATCTACAGTATATAGGCTGTCTATCCATGAACATCATCTTCATCATCTTCCTCTGTGCTTTTTTGTAACCATATTATTGCTGTTGGCAGAGTCAACAATGAATACAGTAAATGACAAACACAATCACATTCTGCACTATAAGGTTTGTGTTCTAAAAATATATTTATTTTTTGGCATTGCACAGGTGTTGGTGATATACGGTGACATACAGTATAATGCTGTAAATATACTGTCTAGCACTTGACCATTGAAAGAACACTTTAGATTCCCAAAGCACGTCTTTAATTTTCTAGGTTTCAGGAGGTGATCAAAGTTAGCAGCATGAATTGAATCTAAAATGTGTATAACAGAGGGGCAGATCTTCATGGTGGTCACAAAGAAAAAACATTTCAAAATAACACATGCAACATATTCTCCATGATAAAGAAAATAAGCATCATGTACACTATATTGCCAAAAGTATTGTCACACCTGCTTTTACATGCACATGAACTTTAATGGCATCCCAGTCTCACTCTGTAGGGTTCAATGTTGAGTTGGCACACCCTTTGCCCACCCGTTGCAGCTATAACAGCTTCAACTTTTCTGGGAAGGCTGTCTATAAGGTTTAGAAGTGTGTCTTTGGGAATGTTGGACCTTTCTTCCAAAAGCGCATTTGCGAGGTCAGGCACTGATGTTGAATGAGAGGGCCTGGCTTGCAGTCTCCGCTCAAATTCTTCCCAAAAGTGTTCTATCGGGTTGAGGTTAAGACTCTGTGCAGGCCAGTCAAGCTCCTCCACCCCAAACTCGCTCATCCGTGTCTTCATGGACCTTGCTTTGTGCACTGGTGAGCAGTCATGTTGGAACAGGAAGGGGCCATCACCAAACTGTTCCCACAAAGTTGGGAGCATGGGTTTGTCCAAAATGTATTGGTATGCTTATGTCTTAAGAGTTCCTTTCACTGGAACTATGGGGCAAAGCCCAACCCCTGAAAAACAACCCCACACCTTAATCCCCCTCCACCAAACTTTACATTTGGCACAATGCAGACAGGCAAGTACCGTTCTCTGGGCAAGTGCCAAATCCAGACAGATTTATTGGATTGCCAGACAGAGAAACGTTATTCATCACTCCAGAGAACACGTCTCTACTGCTCTAGAGTCCTGTGACAGCATGCTTTACACCACTGCATCCGACGCTTTGCATTGCACTTGGTGATGTAAGGCTTGAATGCACTTGCTTGTCCATGGAAACTCATTCTATGAAGCTCTCTACACACTTTTGTTGTGTTAATCTGAAGTACATACAAAGTTTGGAGGTCAGTAACTATTGACTCTACAGACAGTTGGCAACTTCTGTGCCATTCAGCATGCGCTGATCCCGCGCTGTCATTTTATGTGGCCTACCAATTCATGGCTGTGTTTCTGTTGTTTCTAGTTGCTTCCACTTTGTTATGATACCACAAACAGTTGACTGTGGAATATTGAGTAGCAAGGAAATTTCAGGGATGGACTTATTGCACAGGTGGAAACCTATCACAGTACCACGCTTGAATTCACTAAGCTCCTGAGAGCGACCCATTATTTTAAAAATGTTTGAAGAAGCAATCTGCATGCCTAGGTGCTTGATTGTATCCATCTGTGGCCAAGGAGATGATTGGAACATGTGAATCAGGTGATTTGAGAGGGGATGCCACAATACGTTTGGCAATATAGTGTGAAATCAAAAGCTACCCTTGCAGTGGGGAGGTTGTTGATTTTTTACTTCTCAGTTAATGGAGAATGTGAGCTTCTGAAGAGGGGATATGTTGACAGCAACGCTGTAGTCCATCACAAGGTGAGATGCTTTACCTAACTGGTTTAGTTTGTGTATGTTTTGTGCATAAGTGACTTTAAATTAACTGCTCAGTACTCTGTGCAGTGTTGCAGTAACCTATTATATTAATTTTAGGTTGTTATATTTGTGTACTGCCCAAGTAGGTAGAAAGTTGCATTAAGCTATGTGAGGATGTGCTATACATGATACCACACATACAGTGAATGTGAGGGCCCTCAGAGGGGCAAGGGCGCAGAGTCTAAAGAGCCACCTGGTCTTGGCCAAACCTCCTGAAGGATGGGTTGTTGATGATTTCCAGCCTCTAAACTTCTCAGTATGTTAGCTTTTAGCACAGTGTCTACTTACATACATGATTGATACTACATGACTTCAGTGTCTAGTTAGATTACAAATACACTAGGAATTTGCATTCATGTAGTCATCTATATACAATTGTCCCTGGCATGCAGCTATTCCACAGCATTATACAAAGGTACATAGCTCTCTTTATTGGCAGCTTTACAGATGAGCATTTGTCAATGCTAATCAAACTTAGAGATGTGACAAAATATTTTCCTTGAAGATTACATTTCGTTTCAACATAATTTTCAACCACAGCTGTGTTTAAACAGGATCATTTAATTTTATTTTTTTCTTATGCATCACAATCAACAAAAACCCAAAGTTGCTAGGCGTATGTTAAATTGTTCTGATCAAGCAAAATATCCAAATTAACAATATCTGCAATGCTTTCAGGTGTGAAATCACCCAACTTCAGTGTTTACAGAATATGAAAATAGTAATTGATCAGCTTATACTCGGACAGTGACGTGATGTTTTTGCAGTGTTAGCAGTTCTCAATAGCTTTAATTTATTTTCAGTTGCATGAGAGTAAACTAACAAAAAATAAAATAAAATAAATCTATCATGTATTTTCACAAGTGATTGAGACTCCCAGTCAAAAGCTGTAAGCAACAAAGTGAGTTGAAGGTCACCATATTGATCTAATTTTTACCTGAGAACCTCATAAAAGGTTCTGTTTTTGGGAGAATTAATATACAACCTTTAACCCAATGATTTTCCCCAGGGTGCTTTTTTCTGCTGCTAAAAGTACTGCTGACCCTCTTCTTTTGAGCCCAGGTGATCCCAGACCCACCAGAGCCTTTTACTGGTCAGCTTATGCCTCGTGTGAGAACATTAAATTATTCCTCTCACACTCCAGGCCTGCTGTACAGGAGCTGCAAGGGGGCTGAAACAAGGTCAAATATGTGCACTTACATTAATTGCATTAAATTAAATGTAACAAGTGTATTTCGTGCTATTGGCACTCAGACTATATTCTGACTGTGAAGGAATAGTTCCAAAGACTGCATCGTATTAAGGTGGTAGAGGAGTTCAATCACATCTCTCAGAACAGATATCAAAGTTCACGACTACATGGTATTGCTGGTCTTTTTTCCAAAACAACTCAAGTTTATAACAGTTAATAGTCCTCTGGGATTTGTAACCACAGTTGAAGAGCCTTACTCCATTATGGTTGGATTAACTTGGGCAACACCTGTTTTTGTCCTTTGGAGTGAAGTGCTGGTGGTGGTGAGGAAGCAACTAAGAGAACCCCCACGCTTTCTCTTTTGCTTTTTTCTTCTTTTTTTTTTTGCACTTATCCTCCCTATTTTCCCATTCCTGGACACCTAATGCGTCTTTCATTCTCCCCCCTCCCTTTTTTTGTTTTAGTTTACACTCTCGGTAAGCATCATATAGACCCCATAGAACCTTGAATGGGTTTCTCTACTTATCATCTTTAAAGCGGATCTCCACCCTAAAGTGAAGATCCGCTGATCGGAACCCTCCCCCCTCCGGTGTCTAAAGACAGGTGTCTGCACCCACTTCCGGCCCGCAGTCTCGGGCAAAAGTCGGGTTTTTCCCGTTGTGTGCTGGGAACTCTCGGCTCCCAGCACACAGCGGGAGCCAATCGGCGGGCGCAGCGCGACTCGCGCATGCGCCGTAGGGAACCGGGCAGTGAAGCCGCAGCGCTTCACTTCCTGGTTCCCTCACCGTGGATGGAGGGGGGAGCAGCAGAGAGACGAGCGAAAGCTCGTCCTCTGCTGCGGACACCGCTGGACTCCAGGACAGGTAAGTGTCCTATTTTTAAAAGTCAGCAGTATTTGTAGCTGCTGGCTTTTAATAAAAACATTTTTAATGGGCCATCCGCTTTAACTGTAACTCTAGATTGTGTGTAATATACTATGCTATAATACTGTTATGTATTTTTGTTATGTTTCCCTCTTTATATTTTTATTAACACTAAAGCCCCATACACACGGTCTGACTTTTTGCCAACAAACTTCAAAATGAGCACGTTTTCCAAAAAATCTGACTGTGTGTACGCTCCATTGGACAAACTTTTTTGGTTTTCATCGGACAAAAGTTCGCTCTTGTCATAGATATGCAATAAAGTCTGGCAGCTTACCTGTCTCCATCTGTTCATTAGAGGCCTGACTCTGTTCTGGTTGCCTTTTATCACCTCTCCTTCCTGTATGGCCCCATACAAGGTATGTATTTTAATGTATGTATTTTATATAAATGTATTAATCAGCTTTCAATCTTTGCTCTGTTACAGATCAAGGCCCATCAAATATTTTGACATTCGACATACTGGCCCCACTGCACAGTGTGATTTGATCTGTCACTAGTTGCAGAGGTTTCTTTTCTCACTCTTTCTTGCCAAGACCATCTTTGAAAATGATAAGTCAATAGATGGGCACAGGAGATAAGAGGGATGAGCCAAAGGGATGAGAGATGCCTGCCTTTGCATCAAACTGGTTGAAAAATAATCTTACAACCACTGAAACAGTAAACCCAAGGCTGTAATTTCTGTCCAGTCTCCTTATCAAACTCACACTTTTTTCCTTATTCACTTATGAACACAATCCCAGAGGTGCTCTAGAGGAGATGAAGTCCCTTGCTCAAAAGGGACTGATCATAATCCATTTGTGGATAGCAATAACGATACCCTGAGTGTTTTTTGAGTACATGGCAGCTAAGGACTCACCAATTCACCTAACACTAACTACATCTACACATTTTTTTGACTCACTATTCTTAGTCTACCACACGGATCCTCAAACTACGGCCCTCCAGCTGTTGCGGAACTAGACATCCCATGAGGCATTGTAAAAATCTGATATTCACAGACATGACTAGGCATGATGGGAATTGTAGTTCCTGAACAACTGGAGGAACAACAGACCACTTAGGCTCTGATGAAAGGGGTGCGCCCCTGAAATATGTCAGCCATTTTTCCGGCTTGTTACCATCCGATCCGTGTTGTCATCAGGTTTTGCTGGCGATGCTGTGTACCAGTTTGATTGCTTGACAAGCACTCTTTACAACTCCTTTTGTGAGTAAGATCATTGTTTTATTTAATTTAACTTTTTTATTTTTTCTTTTCTTTTTTAGTTGCATGAATTTCCATGGTTCTGAGTAGGGATGAGCTTCGTGTTTGATACGAACGTATGTTCGACTCGAACATTGTCTGTTCGTACGTTCGACGAAATTCGAACAAAATCGGTCGTTCGCGCCAAATTCGAGTGACGCAAAACAGGCCATAATCCACTGCGGCATTGTGCACTGATGATTGGCCAAGCATGCTGTATGTCCCGCATGCTTGGGCAATCACAGCGCGCAAAAAACGAAGAGCCATAATTGGCCAAAGTATGGGTGGCTTTGGCCAATTATGGCTTAGGGCTTTAGCACACGCCCCACACTATATAAGGCCGCCTGCTGGGCGGCCTCGTGTAGTGTGTTCCGGCTTGTTGATGAGAGCAGTCAGAGAGATTGTCTTTTTATATAGCTAGATAGAGCAGGCAGGCAGGCTAGTCAGTTTAGCTTAATTTACAGTGTGTAGAGAATATATATACATCCCTAGGAGTTGTACATATATTTATATACTATGCCTGCATACTTTTGCTGATCGGTGTCCCTCACTCCCATCTCAAAAAGTTGGGAGGTATGCAACTATACCCAGTATGATGACCTATGATTCAGCACTGCAAACTGTACCCATGCCAACCAGTAACCTGATCATGATTGTATCATGCCATGCAGTGTTCTAAAGCTTGTGTAGCGCCCCCTTACTTTCAGTACGGGCACTACGCTAAAGTTAGCGGGTGAATGGGAGAGTTACTTTGCTCTCATTCCTAATTTATCAAATTGCAGGCTCGCACCGCTAAGCTTGGGCGTACGTGCCACACAGCACGCGCCTGCAACGTGTCCAAATGATTAGTCCAGCCGATAAGGACGGATCGCGTGAGAGATGTCCACACCATCGGCAAGTCCTGCTGCCCATGCTGGATTGAAGCGCCCCATGACCACACCGGGGATGTCCTCTGTGACGTCCCATCTGGAGTGCCCGTGACGGATACGGGCATTCGCTTGTCCACCCAGGGACAATTTGTGCTGTTGTCTTCCGAGGGGACAGAAATGCTGGGCCTAACTTGCCCCAGATGCCAGGAGTTGACTGTCCGCATCCTGCCCTTCGCCCGATGCCAAAAATGCCGGGCTTACTTGTTTAGCGTCACACCGTCCGTTAGCGAGGAGGTGGATGTCGCTTCCCCTGTCCGGAACACCAAAGCTCCGCCGATGGCTACCTCGCCCTCCCTTTTGATGAAGGTAGGCCCGCAGGACAGGGGGAGCATGACGATTGAAGAGGCCGCGAGACCACTGCGCAGGCCGAAGCCACTCAGGGGCCCATTTTAAGTGTGCTGTCGTTGAGAGGGAACCTCCCCGGCTGATTGATTGGAACAAGTGGAGAGCATCCTATCGGCCTGAGTGGGCCTCTACTTCGGCCAGGACGCCAAACTATCTCCCCGCCGGGGCGGAGGATTCCTTAGAATTCAAATGTTGGCAGAGTGATTCTACGATGGGTGGTGATGATCTGCCCGACCATCTTTTCGAGCCACGTTTTCCAGAGCAGCAGGACTTTGGGGGATTCTGGGTCCCTGGAGCCCGGAAAAAGAAGAAAAGGCACCCTGCCCGGAGTGCATCCTGCGGACCCAGCGCTGTTTGTCCACCTTGAGGAGCGGTGAGTCTGTTGTTGTGTGATTCTTTTTTTTTTACTCATCGCTCCTCCAACATGTTATGCCCGTCCTATGGGGGCATCCAAGGCTTGCGCTGCCGGTGTTTTTTTTTCCTCTCCCCTTTGTGAACCGGAGTGTGTTTGCCTGACCTGTTCACCTGGAGGAAATTACGGAGTATTTCCCCACCACTCCGGTCCCCTTTTTTTTCCTGTTGTGTGTGCATCTCTCCAAGTTCTCCCTTTCCCCTTGCTTCTCCGGATCCACATAGACATTTTTGTGCTGAACTCTTGGGAGGGGTGGGTTCAGTCAGTTAGAGTGGAAATTTGCCAACTTCTCTATTTGCCACACTGGAAAAGCTTCAGCAGAAAAAGAAAAAAGGGAACTGTTCTACCTTCTGTACTTTTTTTCTGCCACTTCTTGTATTTGACCTATGGACTGCCGCAGTACCAGCTAGGGGCAGTGTTCTGCAGTGTTACATGCAGGACAGAAAATGTATATACAGTTTGCCAAGTCGTTTTTTTTGCAATAGCAGAGCTATTTCTCTTCTAGCACTTACACCTTAGGACTCTCTGGGAGGAAAGGAAGCTTTGCGTTCGGGCTCGAGCGTGCAGTTTCAGTTTTGACCTTTGAGGCTGTAAATAGATAAGGAAATGTATATTGTACTGTAGGATGTGTATTCCTGTGTATTTTGTTCCCTATACAGGCTGCTCTGGACCCACCTACTATCAACACTGCGGAGCATGGGCAGCTAGATAGCTAGGGTTGTGTATGTTTGTCTGTCATTTTTTTTGTACATTATTAAGTACTGTAACTTTGATGTTTTCAATCGTTTCCTCTCTTTTCCTATTTTCCTATTTGGTTTGCAGTATCAGGTCAGCATTTGGGCTTGAATGTTTTGGGACACTGGGGACAGTGTCTAATTGACTGGGGGGTGATATGTAGTGCCCCCTTACTTTCAGTACGGGCACTACGCTACAGTTAGCGGGTGAATGGGAGAGTTACTTTACTCCCATTCCTAATTTATCAAATTGCAGGCTGCTGCTGTTTCAGAAATGTCCTGTAGGCCGGTCTGCGGCCCCGAGCTGTGATTATACCCCTGGGCCACAGTTGGCGCTAGAGGGGTTCTGACGGAGCCACTTTTCCCCAGCAGCCAATTAGAGGAGTTCTTCCCTCGCTGGGCATGCTGGGGAGGGGTATATCTGTGGCAGCTGCCACGTGTTCTCTGTCGTCGGTGGTCGGTTCCTCTTCTCTGCGCTGGGTCCACGTTGCAGGTGCGGCATCCACCTTCAGGGTGCGCACATCCACGGACCCTGTTCGCATGGCCCACCTGGCCAGAACCACCTGTTCCATGGAGACCCATTCAGATGTCGATGGGGGCCCCAGTGACTTACTGGGTCCCCAACCTTACTGAGAAGATCCCAGGCTGTATGCCATTCGGTGGGGGATCACCCGGAGGCAGGTTATCCAAAAGGGCTTGAACGAACCATCGGGGATCTGGTTACTGGAATTGACAGGTACATGTCAGCTGTCAACCGGTGACCCCTTTCATTGCATTTACTGGGAGAATTCGCTCAATCTGAATTGTTCTCTTGAGTACTGAAGTACTGAGCCTGTGACAGAGGCCCGAGCCAGGTCTGTCATAGAGACCTGTTCCTCCCAGCAATTTAAAAGTGACATTCCGGCTGCCAGGCTTATAACAACAGGAGTCTGTCGGGGGGCACTTCACCCACTCTAACGGGAGTGGCGACAAACTGTATCTACTACTACTGAGAGCGAGACTGCTCCATTTCTTATCCAGGCCTGATATCGCACTGTTCTCTATTGCTTCATCAACCTTTCCTATCTCCTGTTGATGTTGGCCGTTGTTGGGCCCTGGAATAAAGCATTTGAAAATCCATTTGGTGACTGGACATTCGCTCACTGTTACTACTCACTGCTACTACCCCTAGACACACTTCAAGGTAACTTAATACGCCAATCCCAAACAACAACCAGTGGCTCCTGAGGGGGTAGCGCTACACTTGAGAAAACTTTACAGATGGAATTTCTTTTCTTTTTTCTTTTTACTTTTATGAAATCAAATTGCTAGAAAGTGGTGAACAATATATAATAATTAAAAATAATTATATACATATAGCATGCTGGTATAAATATGTCCACGTATAGTGGAGAGTGAAAAATCTGGTGTAGTTGTGTGTGGTATCTAATCAGCTTATAACTTTAGCTTGTTAAATTAAGCTAAAACAAACTAGAAGCTTATTGGGTTCTTTGCAGAGCTGCTCCAGATTTTGCACCCTCCAGTTTTTGTAAATCACTGTGTAAATCACTGTGTAAATCACTGTGTACACACATTTTTTATTTATTTAATCCATAGCATTTTTTTTTGCAAATCTCTGTCACTTGTTCATCTCATAAAACAAAAGTCCTTACTACTTGCATAACCCATAAAATCCTTTGATCACTGAGTTTTGCTTGTCTAAAAAGTCAGCTTGTCTGTGTCCTCTTCTGCCCCTGTGAATAAGAAATGGGTAGGACAGGAAGAGCCTTTAGTATGAGATAAACAACACAGACTTTATAGTGTTATTCTTTAAAATGTAGCCACATATTGTCAAGGCGTTTTATTCAATACCACCAGGGAAATGCTCAAGGACAGAACACATCACCTCGCATACAGACAGCCCTGGCAGGCACAAACTCGAATGACTTCAGCTGTATCATAATGATTCTAAGTTTCTACCCTTCTAGTTATTCAGTACATCATAACAGGAATATGCGTAAAAATCAGGAATATAGGAATATGCATAAAATCTGATCCTGAGCATGTTGCTTGAAAATGTTAACTATTGTCATATATACTGTATACACTGCTCAAAAAAATTAAAGAAACACTTTGAAAACATATCAAGTCTCAACGGGCAAAAAATCTCATGCTGAATATCTATACTGATGTAGCGCCCATGTACTTCTAAGTACAGGTGCTTGTAAATTTAAGGTAATGATCAGAGGGTAAAGTGACTCTGATCTCGATTCTGATTATTGTAAGGCTCTCTGTTTCAGCTTGGCTGTGCTGTGGGCTCGCCCTGCTGTGGCTGGGGTGTTGTTCCACCCCAGGACGACAGGTGGCAGCAGTAGGTGCTGAGGGTCAGGTGTTCTCTCTCAGGAGGCCTGGGCCTCGCTGGGCATGCTGGGAGAGGGTACTTATAAGGCAGACGCCATTGGAGGGGGTCTTTCTTCCTGGAGTGTGGCATCCACCTTTAGGGTGACCACATCACCGCGCCCCAAGCGTTATGGCCTACCAGGCCGGGGCGTGGGTGCTACGCAGTGTTCTTGGTTCCGGAGCCAAGCTGGTCCAGAACACCCGAGCATTACGGGGACCCAGTGATCGACTGGGTTCTCACCTCTAGAGGTCCCAAGCAAGACTGGCTGTTCGGTGGGGAGTCCAGTTGAGGAGCGCTGTTGAGAGGCTGTCAGTCCAACAGTATTGAGACGAATCATCGGGGATCAAGGTACCGGACACTGAGGGATTGATTCCTCTCTCAGTCGGTACCGTGGCGACATTGAAGGAAGATTCAGGCAAAGCTTTAGTCAGGAGAAGTTCCTCCATTTCTAAACTCAGAGAAGGCCTGTGGCAGAGGCGCTTCTCCGATGGTCACCAAGAAGAGTCTGTGGCAGAGACATCCTTCTTAAATTCCAAGTGATATTCTGGCTGCCAGGTCTGTGAGAGAGACCTGTCCAGGTACGCTATATCCATTCAGGCTGAAGTGGTGAAAGAAAACGAATTGTTCGACGGAGACAGGACTGTTTCCATATCCTTGGCCTGAATCTGCTTTTCTTGTTCCCACCTTTGTCTATCCTTACCATCACCTGTTAACTGTTTTTACCCGGCTGGGTAATAAAGAGCACATATAAAAGAGACTTCCTATTTGTGGACATTCCTTTACTGCTACTACATTCATCATTCACCCTAGACACTTCACCGGAGCCATGAGGTAACATGCTATCCCATTATTTCTCAGCAGCTCCTGCAGGGGTCGTGCTACACTGATATGGACTGGATAATGCGTTAGGAATGAAAGGATGGCACATCATTTGATGGAAATGAAAATTATCCACCTAGAGGACTGAATTCAAAGACACCCTGAAAATCAAAGTGAAAATATTATGCAGCAAGCTAGTCCATTTTGCTGAAATTTCATTGCAACAACTCAAAATAGTCCTCAGTAGTTTGTATGGCCCCTGAGTGCTTGTATGCATGCCTGACAACATCAATGCATGCTCCTAATGAGACCATGCATGGTGTCCTGGGGTATTTCCTCCCAGATCTGGACCGGAGCATCACTGAGCTCCTGAACAGACTGAGGTGCAACCTGGTGGCACCAGATGGACTGAAGCATAATGTCCCCGAGGTGTCCCAGAGGTGTTCTTTTGGATTTAGGTCAGGTGAGTGTGGGGGCCATTCAATGGTATCAATTTCTTCATGCTCCAGGAACTGGCTGCATGCTCTCGCCACATAAGTCTGGGCATTGTCATGCACCAGGAGGAACCCAGGACCCACTGCACCAGCGTAGGGTCTGACAATGGGTCCAAGGATTTCATCCCAATACCTAATGGCAGTCAAGGTGTCATTTTGTAGCCTGTAGAGGTCTGTGCGTCCCTCCATGGATATGCCCCCACATACCATCACTGACCCACTACCAAACCAGTCATGCTGAACGATGTTACAGGCAGCACAAAGTTCTCCACCGCTTCTCCAGGCCCTTTCACGTCTGTCACATATGCTCAGGGTGAACCTGCTCTCATCTGTGAAAAGCATGGGGCACCAGTGGCAAACCTGCCAATTCTGGTGTTCAATCTAAAATGCCAATCAAGCTTCACAGTGTCTGGCAGTGAGCACAGAGCACACTAGAGGATGTGGCCTCATGCCCTCGGGCCACACCCATGAAGCCTGTTTCTGATTGTTTGGTCAGAGACATTCACACCAGTGGCCTGCTGGAGGTCACTTTGTAGGGCTCTGGCAGTGGTCATCCTGGACCTTCTGGACTGTCCAGCTCTCCTAGAGTAACTGCCTGTCTCCTAGAATCTCCTACATGCTCATGAGTTTGTACTGAGAGACACGGCAAACCTTCTGGCAATGACACGTATTAATGTGCCATTCTGGAGGAGGTGGACTGCCTGTGCAACCTTTATAGGGTCCAAGTATCGCCTCGTGCAAAACAAGTGAAAAAGCTGTCAAAAGAGGAGTTGGAAAAAAAATGTTAGACACCTCCACCTGAAAAAACATTCCTGTTTTAGAGGTCGTCTCATTGTTGCTCATCTAGTGCAACTGTTGTTAATTTCAATTAACAGCAAAGCAGCTGAAACTGATTAACAACCCCCTCTGTATACACCCCTACCTCTCTGCTACTTAACTGACCAGATCAATATCCCAGGAGTTCTGATTCAGAAGTGTTCCTTCAATTTTTTGAGCAGTGTATATTGTAGGTGGTTAGCTCTATGGGGGATCACCTTCCCTGGGGAAAAAGGCAGCCCACACAGCAAGTTTTCTTAAAATCTGATTTATAACCAGTTTTATTTTTAAAGGGTTGAATGAAAATCAAATAAACAAAACAAAAAATAAATCCTCATCCACGCAGGTACCAACTAACCAATTCAGGATCCTACCTCACAGGTGAAGGGCTTCTCCCAGTAACCCACAAAAGGGGTTTTCTTTAGGTTCACCAAAACCTTGTAGTGTGAGAGCAAATCTTAACCCACATAATTGTGTACAATAATGCACACCCTTGCACTGCACAGTGGAAGGTGGATATGGGAAAGGTTGGAGAGTCGTGTAGTGCAGTGTTTTTCAACTCCAGTCCTTAAGGCACACCAACAGGTCAAGTTTTCAGGATTTCCCTCAGATGAAATGGCTGTGGTGATTACTAAGGCAGTGAAACTGATCAAATCACCTGTGCAAAATAATGGAAAGCCTGAAAACATGACCTGTTGGTGTGCCTTGAGGACTGCAGTTAAAAAACACTGGTGTAGCTTATGGCCAGGCTCACTCTACTTTTTCAAGTAAAAAAAAAAAAAAAAAAAGATATCTGTATTAGCTATGGGTAAGCTGTAAACATTGCAGAATATTATTGTGATTCTGCCTTTTTTTTTCTGTCCTTAACAAGCTTGTTTATCCTTGTCCTGCTTCTGGCATAGCGGAGTTTGTTTCAATAAAGCACCTGGTGCTAATGTCATACTTTGGTCTGGGAAACGGCTTCGGCCTTACTTTAGCTGTGGTTAACCCCTTAGGCCGCGTACACACGATCAAATCTGTCTGCTGGAAACGGTCTGCTAGACCGTCCCAGCAGACAGATTCAATCGTGTGTACGGGCGAGCCGACGGATTTGGCCACCCGACAGATTTCAAAGCATGCTTTGAAATCTATCGGGTGGGAACCCGTCCGCCCGACATGTCTGCTGGTTAGTACACTTACCAGCAGACATGTCGTCTCGCACCGGCGCCGAATGGATTTGGCGCATGCGCGGAAGTGTTTTACTTCCTGGTGCAGTGACGTGGCGGCGTCAACGTCACCGCCACGTCACCGACACGTCAGCGCGCCGTCTGCTGGCGGGGATTTTGGTTTGCTCGTGTGTACACGCGAGCAAACCAAAATCCAAACAGACAGATTTGTTCAAATCGGTCGGACAGACCGTTTTGAACAAATCTATTGCCTCGTGTGTACGAGGCCTTAGAGGATTATTGCTAAACAAGCTAATTCCTATTGCATTGGATTTGTTTTGAACTGCTTTATTAATCTGCAGGGTTACGTTTGAAGTAGGTGGGTAACTTTTGATATATTAAGTTACCAAATGACTCTTGCTTAGTATTAGGGATGAGCTTCGAGTTTGAGTCAAACTCATGTTCGACTCGAACATTGCCTGTTCGCCGAACAGTGAACAATTTGGGGTGTTCGCGGCAAATTCCAAAAGCCGCGGAAAACCCTGTAAAAGTCTATGGGAGAAATCTAAAGTGCTAATTTTAAAGGCTAATATACATGTTATTGTCTTAAAAGGTGTTTGGGGACCTGGGTCCTGTCCCAGGGGACATGTATTAATGCAAAAAAAAGTTTTAAAAACTGAAGTTTTTTCGGGAGCAGTGAATTTAATAATGCTTAAAGTGAAACAATAAAAGTGAAATATTCCTTTAAATTTCATTCCTGGGTGTGTGTCTAGTATGCCTGTGAAGCAGTGCATGTTTCCCGTGCTTAGAACTGTCTCTGCACAAAGTGTAATTTCTGAAGGAAAAAAAGTCATTTATAAATCACTCGCAGCTATAATGAATTGTCGGTTCCCAACAGAAAATTCATTCATAAAAAAAAAGCGTGGGGGTCCATCCAAATTCAATTACCAGGCCCTTCAGGTCTGGTATGGATATTAAGGGGAACCCCACCGTCAATTTAAAAAAAAAAAT
Source organism: Rana kukunoris (assembly GCA_029574335.1). Lineage (NCBI taxonomy): Eukaryota > Metazoa > Chordata > Amphibia > Anura > Ranidae > Rana > Rana kukunoris. Next base: position 444,099,009 of record CM056050.1, read on the forward strand.
GACTTGGGGTTCCCCCCCAAATATCCATTCCAGACCCTTTAGGTCTGGTGTGGATTTTAAGGGGAACTCCACCCAAAATAAAAAAAAAATGAACCGTACTAGGTCTCATGCCCTCAACATGGGGAGGATGTCCCTATGTTGATGGGGACAAGGGCCTATCCCCACAACCCTTGCCAGGTGGTTGTGTGGGTCTGCCAACAGGGGGTTTATCAGAATCTGGAAGACCCCTTTAACAAAGGGGCCCCCCAGATCCCGGCCCCCCCTATGTGAATTGGTAATGGGGTACATTGTACCTCTACCAATTCACTAAGGAAGTGTAAATAATAGTACAAAAACACACACTGTGGAAAAAAGTCCTTTATTAAAAAATAAATAGAATAAAAACAATTCACATGGGGGGGGGTCGGGACCTGGGGGTCCCCTTTGTTAAAGGGGTCTTCCAGATTCTGATAAGCCCCCCACCCGCAGACCCCCACAACCACTGACAATTAACATGGGGACACCCTCCTCATTTTGAGGACATGTGGCCTGGTACAGTTCAGGAGGGGGTGCTCTCTCATCCCCCCTCTTTTCTGCTGCCGGCCAGGTTACGTGTTTAGATAAGGGGTCTGGTGTGGATTTTTGGGGGAAGTTCACGCCATTTTTTTTTTATTTGGGGTGGAGTTCACCTTAAAATTCACACCAGACCTTAAGGGTCTGGAATGAATATTTGGGGGGAACCCCACGTCATTTTTTTTAAATTGATGACGGGGTTCCCCTTAATATCCATACCAGACCTTTATGAATGAATTTTCTCTAAATTGCCGGGAAACGACAATTCATTATAGCCGGGAGTGATTTTAAATGTCTTTTTTTTCCTTCAGAAATGACACTTTGTGCAGAGACAATTCTAAGCACAGGAAACATGCACTATTTCACAGGGATACTTTACCCCCCCCCCCCCAGGTACCTAATTTGAAGGAATATTTCACTTTTATTGTTTCACTTTAAGCATTATTAAATTCAGTTGCCGAAAGAAGCCGAACGTCGGTGCGCAGGCGCCGTATAGAGCCGCACTGACGTTCGGCTTCTTTCAGCAACTCGTGGCGCTCTGTATGCGCCGGTCGGAAGGATGTCAATCAATTAGGAACGCCCAGTGCCGCAGATTACATACCCGGAAGCCGCAGTGAAAATACGGTATGTACTGCAATGAAATAATAAAAAAAAAAAAAAACAGCCTAATCTCTATCTCACAACTTTGCTGAATGTAATGTTAAAAAAAAAAAATTGGGGTGCACCTCCACTTTAAAAAAGAAAAAGATTGATTTTTCCCTGCAATATTTCTTTATTTTGTAAACAACGGCTTGGGATGCTAGTCTGTATGATGAGGCCACAATTTAGTGCACTCAGAACAGAATTAGAGATTTTTTTGGATAAGTTCTGGTGTCTCTTTCGCAGACTTTAGATGCAAATAACAGATTTTTACAGCACAGTGAGCAAGCCTTATGCGAAGAAGCCAAATTATAGTACACTTAGGCCAAGATTAACATTTTTTACATAAATTCTGGTGTTTTTTTCGCAGACTTTGTATAGAAGTACCAGGTGCGGAAAAGTTGAGCTTTGGGCGTTGGTGGTGCCTGAGGTATGCTTGAAAAATAATCTGTCATCATGACTTTGTGCAATCATCACTCTGACTGTACTCTGTGCAGATCACAGTATATTGTTGGGTGTTCGGCAGGCCAACAGCCCACTGAAATGTGTGTGTTCACTGAATGGGTGAATGGATGATTTCGGGATGAACGCATGCTCAGCTTGAACTGTTCGCCAAACTTTAATCCTGAGGATAGGACAAATAATGAATCCATCTTCTTGATCAAAGCAGTTGCTTTAAGGTATGCTCTTATGGCTGACCAGTGCCGGGAGAAGGTCATCCAGCGCCCAGGGGTAAGAGGGCAAACTAGGAGTTGGTGGAGCTAACAGCATTGCATGGAGTAAAATGCATTGTTTGTGGCATGTGCTGAAATAGTACCAATAGATACAGTACACTGCAGCAAGTTTTAAAATCAGCGCACAAAGGTGGGGCCAACGATGGTGAAAAAGAAGATCCTGTTTTGGTGGTGTCACTGGAAGGAAAAAATTTCAGTTTTTGGCAAATATATAATGTTTGGGGGTTCTAAGTAAATTTAAACCAAAAAAATACCCCCCGACAGGAGCAGACTCAAAGCTAAACAGGTATGTATGTGGTAAATGTAAGTCTGAGCAATTCTAATAACTTGTAAATTAAAGTTTTTGTTTAATTTCATTTTTTTTTTAAACAGCATAAGGAATGGTACTTACATTAAATGAGAAGTGTACCCCATGCTGGTGGTCACTTTTTGAAATCCAAAAGTACCTTGCCCCTACAATCCCCCCCCCCCCCCCACCCAATATCCAGGCAGCTGTGAACTGTCGCTGTCAAAGTTATTGTGAACTGCTTGACCTGTCGGAAATGCCAACTTTGCCTGGCCTTTCCACTCCCTGCCCCACTCATACAAGCTGTACTATTCTGCAACAAAATGCACTCTTTGCGAGGTGGACAGGTAGATAAAGTAAAGTTCTGCCTCCTCCATTCATAGACTACTTTTCATTGTGGGAAACAATAGTACATCTTTTATGAATGGAGCAGGGGGCAGAAAGGGTGGGCATAGTCATCACTTTTGACAAATGATCTGTGATGGGTCCACTGAATAATCACAGCTGTAGGGGTATCTGGGGGTGTGGGGGGGGGGGGGGGTGGAGGAATTAACTTTTCACTGAACACAACAGCCACTGCCACAAGGGCCACTTTTCATTCAAAGTACTCATTATGCGAATTTAGAAGCTAAAATATTTACTAAAAACATAAGCTTTAAACAGAGCTTTTAAAAGAGCATATGAAAGTACAGTTAGTATACTTACCAGTACTACCTTTAAGCAGCATCTTTCAGGTGTGACAGATCATGCATTTTACCACTGTGTCCCTTAAGTGCTGCTTATTTTAAAATACAATTACAATGTATTTTTAATATTACATTTTTAGGTCCCCGGCCAATCATGACGGATTGTTATATGTTGTATGCACCATTATTCAATGTTTTTGAGGTGTTTTACTATCAAAACCTCCAAAAGTGTCCAAATTCATGTTATAATATCCATGTATTTTATACAAAGAGTAAAAAAGCTAAATATTAGAACCTTATAACTAAATAAATTCAGAATTCTCACTTGCACCGCCACACTTTTTTATTTTTCATCACTCTGGAATCTCACCGATAAAGAATTTTTCCAAAGGCACTGTTTAGAATTAATTTATTTGCAACTGATTATTGAAGTTTCAAGCTTGAACATACAGTAAGAAGAACACCATTTTCTAATATTAAAAGTTGTGTTGCTTAATTTAAAAGATTTTACAGAACTTTCTTTATTCATACCAATTCTCTGAATGCAAAAAGTTCACTGCATCTTCAAATCCATCTTGAAAAACAAACTCCATTTTGGCTTGGTTTGGTGGAAACAACGCATGGCTGATTCTTTGGAAATTTGCTGCTGATAGCTAATAGAGAAGTTTAAATGAGAACAAGTAAACATAATTACTTTTTTTTAAACTATTTTAACAATTATGTTAAGCTTTAAAAATCATATCTTAACCAAAATATAAATATTGTTCTTAAGGTACCAACCCATCGTATATATGAATACACCGCCTGAAGTGTATTATATAATGTACACCACTGAATGAACTCTATTATTTATATACTAGACTGACATTATATTTATATATATATATTATATATATATAAAATCAAATACAGTGCAACTAACTAACCTGCCTGCCTAATCTAGGTCAATCTATCTCTGTCCACAGTCGCACACTATATATGGCCGCTATATAAGCAGCCTTATCTAGTTTGGGGCGTTGACTTAGGCCCCCTGAGCCATAATTGGCAAAAGGCACCCTGCCTTTGGCCAATTATGGCTTTTTCTACAGAGTGCGCTGTGATTGGCAGGTTAGGTGCATGTTTGGCCAATCATCAGACACTAATCTCGCAGTGCATTATGGGGCGTTCTGCGGCACTCAAATTTCCCACAAACGCCCCATATTGATCGCTGTTAGGCGAAAGGCCAAACACCTGATCGAGTTCATCCCTACTGATAATAGGCACATTGACCGGACCGAAAAGGGAATGAAATTGGAGACTGAATGCTTCAGTCCTCAGAAACCAAACCCATGCCTGTGAAATAGAACAGAGTAAAGAAAGGTCATCCAAATGGCGTTGAGGTTATGTAAAACAAGACAGACAGACATAGAGAAGTTAGAAAAATAATTTCTGCTTCTTAACAAACGGCACAAATGGAATCCCTCTTCTGTACCAATTGAACGATTAGATGCTGCGCGTACAGCCCTGAACCTAGCTCTCAACCGTTATTGCGGAAAAAAGCTTACGTTGGAGTGACTATAACATTATCACCAGAGAGATAAAATGTGATCCCTACTGGCAGCCAGATTGACCCTTAAATGGAGATCACACCCCTTACCTAAAATCGAACTAGGGAGTGGAACTCTCTCACATAATCCCCAAAGAATTCTGAAAGCTTTTCATTATTTCTACAGGAAATTGTATAGTGAGGGCAAACCAGTCCTAGATAATTCTGGAATCCTTCCTTAGCTCACTTAAACTCCCCAAGATTAAGGAACACCATAGGGACAGATTAGAAACACTGATATCAGTGGAAGAAATCTCACAGGTTAGTAAAAACTTTAAACAATAGGCTCCTGGAACAGGTGACTTTTCGGCCCCATACTATATCCATTTTACCACTACCTTAGCCCCCTACTTACAGTGCCTTGCAAAAGTATTCAGCCCCCTTAAACTTTGCGACCTTTTGCCACATTTCAGGCTTCAAACATAAAGATATAAAAACTGTAATTTTTTGTGAAGAATCAACAACAAGTGGGTCACAATCATGAAGTGGAAAGAAATTTATTGGATATTTAAAACTTTTTTTAACAAATAAAAAACTGAAAAATTGGGCGTGCAAAATTATTCAGCCCCCTTAAGTTAATACTTTGTAGCGCCACCTTTTGCTGCGATTACAGTTACTTGGGGTATGTCTCTATCAGTTTTGCACATCGAGAGACTGAAATTTTGGCCCATTCCTCCTTGCAAAACAGCTCAAGCTCAGTGAGGTTGGATGGAGAGCGTTTGTGAACAGCAGTTTTCAGTTCTTTCCACAGATTCTCGATTGGATTCAGGTTTGGATTTTGACTTAGCCATTCTAACACCTGGATATGTTTATTTGTGAACCATTCCATTGTAGATTTTGCTGTATGTTTTGGATCATTGTATTGTTGGAAGACAAATCTCCGTCCCAGTCTCAGGTCTTTTGCAGACTCCATCAGGTTTTCTTCCAGAATGGTCCTGTATTTGGCTCCATCCATCTTCCCATCAATTTTTTATTTATTTTTTAGAGAGAAAATAATCTGATTTTATTGGTAGTGATGGTCCTCAGGGGCGGATGTTGGTCCTCGGGGGGTGGACGTTGGTCCTGGGTGAGTGCGGTTCTCAGGCAGGCGATGTCACAGACTCTGCAGTAGTTTTCACTCGGATCAGTGACAGATCTCTACATCAAGGGGCGGACTGGCTGTGTGGAACTGCGGCTTCAGGTAAATGTCCCGGTGGGAGTGGCTTCCCATCTCCTAAATGGCCTGCATGGTCCATAGCTGGCTGGTATTGGGAACCCAGTTCTGGGATGAACGAGGGAGGAGATTGTTGCTGCTTCTTCTGCTCCATCATCTGTTGTACCACCTGCTGCAGCTCCTGTCGTTGGGCTTGGATCAATTTTAACCTTCCCTGTCCCTGCTGAAGAAAATCAGGAACAAACCATGATGCTGCCACCACCATGTTTGACAGTGGGGATGGTGTGTTCAGGGTGATTGCTTTTACGCCAAACATAACATTTTGCATTGATGCCAAAAAGTTTGATTTTGGTTTCATCTGACCAGAGCACCTTCTTCCACATGTTTGGTGTGTCTCCCAGGTGGCTTGTGGCAAACTTTAAAAGACACTTTTTATGGATATCTTTAATAAATGACTTTCTTCTTGCCACCCTTCCATAAAGGCCAGATTTGTGCAGTTTACGCCTGATTGTTGTCCTATGGACAGAGTCTCCCACCTCAGCTGTAGATCTCTGCAGTTTATCCAGAATGATCATGGGCCTCTTGGCTGCATCTCTGATCAGTCTTCTCCTTGTATGAGTTGAAAGTTTAGAGGGACGGCCAGGTCTTCGTAGATTTGCAGTGGTCTGATACTCCTTCCATTTCAATATTATTGCTTGCACAGTGCTCCTTGGGATATTTAAAGCTTGGGAAACTTTTTGTATCCAAATCCGGCTTTAACCACTTTAGCCCCGGACCATATTGCTGTCCAAAGACCAGAGCACTTTTTGTGATTCGGCACTGCGTCGCTTTAACTGACAATTGCGCGGTTGTGCGACGTGGCTCCCAAACAAAATTGGCGTCCTTTTTTCCCACAAATAGAGCTTTCTTTTGGTGGTATTTGATCATCTCTGCGGTTTTTTTGTTTCAATAGTTTTTATTAGTTTTAACAGTTTTAAACATAGATGACATGAATAGATGAAAAAATAAAAAACTAGTTAAATACAAAGAAACACATCAGTGAGTTGGGTCATAGGGTGAGGAGGCATCTTATTCATACATCACACCAAAAGGGCAATTTTTCATGTAGAACCGAGACAATATAACATCTCCAAACTCACCACATCTGAAATGAGATAGTACAACTGATATGGCAAAAACAAGAAAAGGAACAGAAAAAGAAACAAAAACAAACGAAGTGGCAGCCTGGAACTCGGGCATCAGGAACATACGCAGTCAATCATCCTTAGCAGTGGGCAATACTGTATATCTCCCGGTAAGAGCCAACTCATTTGGGGCCAGGGCCGGGTTGAACCTTATACCATTCGGTCCAAGGTTCCCAGATTTTCTTAACTTCTGTATAATTTCCGACCCCTGAGGCAAATTGTTGTTCATATGAACCATGGGTATTGACTATCTGGATAACTTCAGACAATGTAGGTCGAGGAGCGGCCTTCCAATGTCTGACCAAGGCTAGCCTAGCAGCTAGAAGAATGTGGGATAGAAGGGTCCTAGAGTGATAAGGGATATGATCCATACCCAAGGAGAGTAACGCCAGCCCAGGGGACAGGGTCAGATCAAGTTTGAGGACCTGTGCTACCAGGTTTTGGATTAGTTGCCAGTATTGCATTGTCACGGGGCAGGACCATAGGATATGGAACAGTGTACCCGTTCCCCCGCACTCCCTCCAGCACCCGGGGGATATACCCTTGCCTATTTTGGACAGTCTGAATGGGGATACCATCTCAATAAGATTTTTTGGAATAGTTCCCAAAGATTAACACATTTGGTGGAGGAGTACGTTACCCTTAGGGCCGTCTGCCATTGATCAACTGAATAAACTGTATCAAATTCTTTCTCCCAGGCTTGCATATCAGAAGATTTGGCGAATGTCAATTTATCCTGCAAGTAAGAGTAAAACACTGATATACCCTTGACATTCGTACGTTTCGTTGAGTAATATTGAGCTATATGCCACGGGAGGTGGGTATATAGGTCAGTCTGTCGTTTTAGTAGGTGTGAGATTTGCGCATACCGAAAGCATTCAGTCGTGGGTATAGAGTACTCCAGTTGGAGAGCTCTAAATGTTTTAAGTGCAGGTCCCACATACAAATCTTCTATATCCAGTACCCCACCCGAACTCCAACTCTCCACAGAGATATCAGGTATAATACAGGATATAGCAGTCAGCGGAAATCTCATAGGGATAAGTCTATACTGTGGGGAAATTTGCGAAGTCAGTATTCGCCATGCGTCAGTAGACGCTCTAATAGTCGGTCCTATGTCCGGGGGCGGGTTTGGGCGGAGGTTGCTCGTGATGAGATAATTGTAAAGATTCCGGCCCGGGACCTGTTGTTGTTCAAGAGCAGTCCACGGGGATGAAGCGGAATTAGGAAACCAGCCCTTCAGCTGTGCTAAGATCGAGGCTGTATAGTAATCCTTGTTGTGGACGTGGCCTATACCTCCCGCCCTACTATGTTTGATAATTTTGCGGAATGCGCATCGCGCCCTTTTGCCCCCCCAAAGAAACTTGTTGAGAGTAGATTGCGCTGATAGGAAGAAGGAGGGTGGGACTGGGATGGGCAGAGTCCTAAAGACATATAGTAGCTGCGGGAGGACCTGCATTTTGAAGGCGGCCAGTCGCCCCGACCAGGATAATTCGAATTTCGCCAGAGCCTCTAATTTAGTATGTAACATTTGCAAAAACGGGGTGTAGTTTTCTCTCACCAAATCAGAGGGCGAAGATGTGAGAGTTATACCTAGGTATGAAATACCTTTCTCCTTCCATGTGAAGGGGAACTTCATGCTAAGGGCGTGTCTGGTCCGGGCAGGAATACCCAAAATAGTTGCAATACCTGGTGAGCCGAAGCCAGAGAGGACTCAACATCGGTGAGCATCAAAATGATGTCATCCGCAAAGAGGCTTATGGTATGTTGTACTCCTCCAACCATGAAGCCACTTATCTGGGGGTGAGTGCGTATATAAGTTGCTAGGGGTTCCATAAGGAGATTAAATATAAGGGGGGACAATGGGCACCCCTGACGGGTTCCATTAGAAATATTGAATGCCGTGGAGAGCGTCCCCGATATATACACCTGGGCTGAGGGAGTCGTGTAGAGAGCCATAATAGCCGAGTAAATTCTGCCCTCGAACCCAAATTTGGAAAGCACTTTGGCCAAATAATCCCAGTGGACTCTATCAAACGCCTTCTCTGCGTCCAAAGCTAGGAGCAGAGAAGGCGTTTTTGTTCGATTGGCCAGGTGTACTATATTAATTAGACGCCGGGTGGTGTCAGATGTCTGTCGGCCCCTTGTGAACCCCGATTGGTCCAGGTGTATCAATGACGGCAACAAGTCCAACAGTCTATTGGCGAGGAGCTTGGCAAATAACTTTAAATCGTTATTGAGCAAAATAATGGGCCTAAAATGTTGGGGTGTGTCAGGGTCCTTCCCAGGCTTCGGCAACACCACAATCATAGCCTTAAACATTTCAGATGGAAAAAAGGACGAGGAGGCAGCTTGGTTAAAAATACCTGCTAAATATGGGACTAGTTCTATTTTAAATGCCTTATAATACTCTCCGGTGAAGCCATCAGGCCCAGGAGCTTTGTTGTTAGGAAGGGAATCTATTGCTTTGGCGATTTCAGTTTCCGAAAAGGGAGAATTTAAGTCTTCCAGTTGGTCGGATGATATTTGGGGGAGTTCAATTTTGTTCAGAAAGTCTGATATAGCGGGCCCCGTGGGTTGAATTGTGGAAGGGTCTTCTTTTAAATTGTAGAGTGAGCTGTAACAGCAACTGAATGCGTCAGCTATCGCTTGTGGGTGAAATAATTTATCTCGGGTGAAGGGGTGGCGAACAAAGGGGATAGTGGTCTTATGTCTCAACCCTCTTAGGCGGTTGGCCAAGAGTTTCCCAGCCCTGTTGCCGCTTACATAGTATGTCATTTTAAGGCGCTTGGAAGATTTTTCAAAGTTGTCGAGTAGAATCAAGCGGAGTTCGCTCCTAAGCTGTGTTAATTTACTAGAAACTAGCGGGGAAGCATTTTGTTTATTCTGGGATTCTAGGGTGTGTATATTAGAAATGAGAGTTTGTATCTGCTGCCCCCTCATCTTCTTAGCCCTCGCCCCCATCTTAATCAAAACCCCTCTCATAAATACTATAGGTTCCGATACAGAGCCGACATTGCAAGAGAAAAAAATCAGTCAGCTCCTTCTGCAAGGTCTTTCTGGAGTTATCAGCTTGGAATAATCTCGGGCTGGAACGCTAGACGAATGTAGTACCCACGCCCGGCGAATCAGCAACCGAGAGAGTCACAGAGGCATGATCCGACCATGTGATAACATTAATTTTAGTATCCACAATTTTAGGCAACAACCACTTGTCAGTAAGAAAAAGATCTAATCTTGTATAAACGCCATGACTCGGTGAGAAGAAAGAATAGTCCCTCTCGGTGCTGTGGAGACATCTCCAAGCGTCATAGAGATCCTGTGAGTGTAGCGTTGATTGTAGAGAATGATGGTGTCTGCGTGAGCATGACGTGGAGTCCATCTGAGGATCAGGGGGGAGGTTGAAGTCTCCACATAGGAGAAGAAAACCTTTTTGTATCGGTCTAACACTTCTGAGGACTCGTTTCAAAAAGTGTATTTGGTGGTCATTAGGCGCATAAACATTAACCACTGTGTAAGTGGTAGAGTTGATGTCGCACACAAGGATGTGGTAGCGGCCCTGGGAGTCAGCAATTTCATTGTGCAGTTTGAACGCAACAGAGTCCCTGATTGCTGTCATCACCCCCCGTTTTTTAGTCGAGGCACTTGCTTTAAAGATGTGTGGATACTTTGGATGGGTGCATTTAGGTGTTTTGTCACCCTGAAAGTGGGTCTCTTGAGTGCAGAGGACATCACAATTAAATCGAGTCGCCTCAGCCCACAATGATTTTCTTTTGGCTGGGTGGTTGAGGCCTTTAGCGTTAATAGTTAAGAAAATGATAGTCATCCTGGGATAGCGATTTGAGTTGATAGGCAGTATGAAAAACAAGTATCACTTACATCAGGTGGTTTAGTATACCATACCGGTGATCCAGGAAGAGTCACCGTCACGATTAGGCGACCACGCGTGAGTCCCTTCAATAGAGTTCCAGCGGATAGGAGGATGCCCACGAGACCAACTGCAAAGCGGGGTGCTAGACTGCAACGTAAACAATGAGAACCAAACAAAAACAAGAAAAAAAAAAAAAAAAATAAAGAAAATAGATCCAAAACAGGAAAACATAGGTCTCTGTGACCTGAGTGCAGCTCATGGCTGCAAGTAACCAAAAGGGTGTAAGGGAAGTTCAGCTAGGTGCCTCCAGAACAGGGCAATCAGGAATAGTAAAACGATATTGGCAGCTCACAACTTCCTCAGCGGTGTGAGCGAGCATTCTTGGAGTTGACTACATTCCAATCCCCTCCAATGCGATCTGGATTGTGACTGTTAGACCCACCGGGGGGATCATCTGGGATGATATTCCATGTCTTGAGCAAATCTAATCCTTTAGCTAGGGAATCCACTGTGTGTTCTTTTCCATCATTGGTGATAATGAGTTTGGTTGGAAATCCCCATTTATAGACTATCTTGTGGTTACGCAATGCCTTGGAAATGGTGTTGAGATTTCGCCGTTTCTGCAGCGTAAATTGAGATAGATCGGAGAAGAACTGGAGATCTTTGTATTGCGGGGGGATGAGATCTTTATTACGCACCTTGGACATCAGGCGTTCTTTTACGTGGAAAAAATGCAGGCGTAGAATGATATCCCTCGGTACTTTATCTGGAAGGTAGGAGGGTTTTGGTAGTCTGTGGATTCTGTCCATTGTTATGTCCATTTCAGTGAGGTCAGGTAGGATTGAGGTAAAGATCTTGGAGACATAAACGCGCAATTCCGATTGTTGAATGGACTCGGGAACCCCGCGTATTTTGAGGTTGTTCCTTCTGGAACGGTCCTCCATGTCTGCAATTTTAGCCTTGACTGCCTCCATTTCGTCGTCCCTAGCATCATGGGCATCCACGAGGCTGTTGATTGTGGTGGCAAATTCCCCCATCCTGTTTTCCACATGGTCTACCCGTGATGCCACAGCCTGCAGTTCACTCCCAAATTTATGGACGCAGGCCATCATGTCGCTGTGGAGGGAGCTCCTCAGAGATACCAGCATATCTTTAAGCGTGGTATCCAACACTGGTTGGTTACTCGTGGGGAAACGGTCGATGGAGTCCGGGAGCTCCCTGGTGTCATCTCCAGATTCGAGGCTTGCACTCACCTCATGGAAAGGTCCCGTGCTGTCCAGCTTAAGCCTGGCCTTCTCAGGACTGCCAGATGCAGAGGAAGAGGCAGGAGAGTGTCTATTGTTAGTTGGAGACATTCGTTTAGAGGGTTTATCTTTCCTCTGCGGTAGATGAGGGGTGCTGGCTGCAGAGGGCACAGGTGTGGCGGAGCCACCCTGCCTCTGCTCTAGGGCGAAGTATTCGGTCAGCCTTTGTGGCTTTTGAAGCCCCTTTTGTTTTCTGGTCATGGTTGCAGGAATCAGCTAAGGGTAGTTATAAAAGCAGGTTGTCTCAATCACCTCAGTGTGGGCTGCTATGTGCTAATTATTCCCTGTAGGGCCTGGAGCACCGTTTTTATGCTGCCATTGCGGAGCTTAGCAGGTCTAGCTTCAGGTAGATCAGGTTAATAGTGGTGTAGAGAGCAGGCCATCTCCACCCCTTCCAATCATAAGAAAAAGGGCTCCACTCCAGCCTCCCTCTGGGGTGCAGTGCTGTTAGGCCCGGGTGGTCTGTCAGTGAGGCAGGAACTGGCCTGGTTTGCGGGAGGACTACAGGTCTCAGGCGAACCAAGATGGCCGCTGTGAGTCTGCTGTACAGCAGGTGTGCAGATGGTGTAGACCTAGATACTGTCCGCAGGGTTTAGAAGGGATCGTGGGTGCTAGATGGCGCCTGTATCGCCGAAGGTGCGCTTCCGCGGGGCACAGCGCCAGGAAAGTCTGGTGATTCACGGGCCTAGCTAGGCCGCACCAGACCGCGGCCGCTGCGGGCGACTCCAGGAGCCGGCGAGGCCTTCAGACAGGACCGGGTAGGTGGTAAGGAGGGGGGTAAGGGCTGGATGTGGTCCCCTACCTCCAGAAGCAGTGGGATCCGGCTCCTCTGGCAGGCAATATGGCGGCGACCTCGCGGGTTGATGCAGGGATATCTCCGGCTCCGATCGGTCAATCTCCTCCAGAGTACCGGCCCCAAACTCCCCGGGGATTAGGGCTAAGAACGATGTAGGTGTTATGGCTTAGAAGAGCGAAGAAACACCCCGATGGCTGCGGATTGCTGCAATGGCACTCGGAGCTCCTCTCCGAAACGTCCGCCGCCCATCTCTGCGCTTTTTATTTTTTGCGCTATAAACAAAAATAGAGTGACTATTTTGAAAAAAATTCAATGTTTTTTACATTTTGCTATAATAAATATCCCCAAAAAAGATGTAAAAAAACATTTTTTTCCTCAGTTTAGGCCGATACGTATTCTTCTACATGTTTTTCGTAAAAAAAAAATTGCAATTAGCGTTTATTGATTGGTTAGCGCGAAATTTATAGCATTTACAAAAAAGGGGGTAGTTTTATGGCATTTTTATTAATATTTTTTTTTTACTAGTAATGGCGGCGATCAGCTTTTTTTTCGGTACTGCGATATTATGGCAGACACATCGGACACTTTTGACACATTTTTGGGATCCTTGGCATTTTTATAGCGATCAATGCTATAAAAATGCATTGTATTACTATAAAAATTCCATTGGCGGTGAAGGGGTTAACACTAGGGGGCAGGGAAGGGGTTAAGTGTGTTCCTATTTGTGTTCTAACTGTATTGGGGGGGGGTGGACTCACTAGGGGAAATCACTGATCTTCTGTTCATACATTGTATGAACAGAAAATCAGCGTTTCCTCCACTGACAGGAACGAGATCTATGTGTTTACACACATAGCTCCCGTTCCCTGCTCTGTAACGAGCAATCGCGGGTGCCCAGCGGCGATCGTACCCACCGGGCACACGAGCGGGGGGCGCGCGCCCCCTAGTGGCTGAAAAAGAGAGGACGTAGAGCTACGTGCTCTCGCGAAACAGCGACACCGTCCCGCAGTAATATGACGGCGGGCGGTCGGCAAGCAGTTAAACTTCTCCACAACAGTATCTCGGACCTGCCTGGTGTGTTCCTTGTTCTTCATGATGCTCTCTGCGCTTTAAACGGACCTCTGAGACTATCACAGTGCAGGTGCATTTATACAGAGACTTGATAACACACAGGTGGATTCTATTTATCATCATTAGTCATTTAGGTCAACATTTGATCATTCAGAGATCCTCACTGAACTTCTGGAGAGAGTTTGCTGCACTGAAAGTAAAGGGGCTGAATAATTTTGCACACCAAGTTTTTCAGTTTTTTATTTGTTAACAAAGTTTGAAATATCCAATAAATTTCGTTCCACTTCATGATTGTGTCCCACTTGTTGTTGATTCTTCACAAAAAATTACAGTTTTATATCTTTATGTTTGAAGCCTGAAATGTGGCAAAAGGGCGTTGTGTATTTAAATTAAGCGTGCCCCTGCGCCGAACAAACTGCGCATGCGCCGGTCGTAAACGTAGCCCAGTGCGCATGCTCCATAGTACGCTGCAAATACATTGGTTTCAACGTGAACGTAATTAACGCACAGCTCTATTCGCAAACAAGTTACGTAAACGACGTAAAAACATGACGCTGTCCAGACGTCCATACTTAACATGGCGTGCGTAAAGTTAAACCACCATATAGCAGGGGTAACCCTACGCTTACGGAAACAACGTAAACTACGGTGACTCGGCGCAAATACGTTCAGGAATCGGCGTATCGCGCTCATTTGCATATTTGCCACCTAGCGGCCAGCGTAGTATTGTATTTAAGATCTGACGGTGTAAGTGGCTTACGCCAGTCGGATCTACGCCGTACCTATGCGTAGCTGATCCTAAGAATCAGTCGCATAGATACCCGGGCACAGAAACAGAGATACGACGGTGTATCTGGAGATACACCGTCGTATCTCTTCTGAGAATCTGGCCCACAGTTGATAAGGAGACCCTATAATTGGGCTAGAGAAAAGGGCGGGTGGGACTTCCAAATCTTCTTTGGTACTACCAAGTAACCCATTTTAAACCAAATCTCTACCATTCCTTCCAAGACGGCACACCCAGACTGGATTTACATAGAAAGACAAGTGATACCTCACCACACACACTAGACTACCTTCTTTGGTGCCCTCCTAAAGCCAGACCTGCCATTATGACCCTTACATTCTCCCACTCCCTGGTGATTTGGGATTTCCTTAAAAACCCACACCTGATCTCTAATTGGCACCCACTTTCGCATCTTTTCTGCAATCCTCTCTTTCGCCCTGGTATGAACATAAAATCCTTTTACTGGTGGCTAAACAAGGGGATGTATAGGATCAAACATTTTGTCAAAGCCATTAGTCCTCTCACCTTCACTTACTGTGGGAGCAAACTCTAAAATGCCAACTTCTGAAAGATACCGACTACATCAAATCTCCCATTTTACCCATTAATAATGGACCTCAAAACCATCCCACTTACTATTACAGATTAGGGGCATTTGTGTTGTCATACCACAGAGCAAAGGAGAGGGGGATTTTAGTGATCAGTCATTGGCTAGGGGGGTTTCTAAGTCCCTCTTCATGCTGAAATGGGAGGGACCTGGGACAAACCTGGAAATAAGAAGAATGGTATAGGGCCTCAAGCTCCTCATTTAAAGGGATTTTGAATACAGCACTAGTGGAGGCAAACCTGAAAGTTTTAATACAATGGTATCTCGTCCCCTTAAAACTAACTAAAATCTACCGACCAACCTCCCCTCTGTTTCCGAAATTGCAGGCACATTGGATCGGTGATGCACATATGGTGGAACTGTCCCAAACTCAGAGGACTTTGGAGCACAATTTTCAACATGGTCTGGAAAATTACGGGTCTCACCATTCAGAAATCTCCCCACATAGCGCTGCTCAATTTCCCCGATTTTGAGGGCCCCCAAACTAGTTTGACCATTATGTTTATTTTTCTTGTTTCTTGAGACAAAAATGACAATTGCTCGAGCCTGGAAACGACCATAGGTGTCCTTCACTTTGGTTAAAAGGACCCAATATATTCAGCTGAAGCCCATCCTTTCTCTTCTTCCTACTTTCCTCTCTCCTCCTGAATTTCCACTTTGCTCTTGCATCCTAGGCCCTCTATTCTGACCCAGGGATATTCATAAGTACACAATGGTTTATTTTTCTGCAATACTGAAATTTAAAGGGCACCTATGTGCTCTGGTCAGCCTGGGCTATGAGAACTTACATAAGCTATATCCATGAGGCAGATATTCCCCATTATGAATATATACAGATTCTTAAAGGATGTGGTTTTTGTTATTGCCCCTTTTTCTTTCCTACCTACTTTAAAGGCACCACTCACCTATATGCATACCCAGTAATACTTTAAGAAATAGTTTAAATATGTGTCTCAGTTGAAAAGTTACATGGACGTTTCTGTGGTGGTATATACAGTTGTATTCAAAATTATTCAACCCCCACTGAAATTGATTGTTTTGGCCAGTTTGACATTGATTTTGATCATTCAGTCATCCTGCTTACAATTAAATCAAAGAGGCACGTGTAGGTCAGACAAATATAACATAACATTTATAATGAACTAACCACAAATGTCTTTTCTGTGCTCACATCATTATCAGTTTTATTCAACCCCCAAGTGACATTCAATCTTAGTACTTAGTACAACATCCTTTTACAGTTATAACAGCTTTTAAACGTGAAGCATAGCTTGACACAAGTGTCTTGCAGTGATCTACGGGTATCTCCGCCCATTCGTCATGGGCAAAAGCCTCCAGTTCAGTCACATTCTTAGGCTTGCTCACTGAAACTGCTTTCTTTAAGTCCCACCAGAGGTTCTCAAGCGGATTTAAGTCTGGTGACTGCGATGGCCGCTCCAAAATGTTCCAGCCCTTAATCTGCAACCATGCTCTAGTGGACTTGGAGGTGTGCTTGGGATCATTGTCCTGTTGAAAGGTCCAACGTCTCCCAAGCCTCAGGTTTGTGACAGACTGCATCACATTGTCATCCAATATCTCCTGGTAATGAAGAGAATTCATGGTACTTTGAACACGCTGAAGCTTCGCTGTACCTGCAGAAGCAAAACAGCCCCAAAGCATGATTGACCCCCCGCCATGCTTCATAGTAGGCAAGGTGTTCTTTTCATCATAGGCCTTGTTCTTCCTCCTACAAACATAGCGTTGATCCATGGGCCCAAACAGTTTTAATTTTGTTTTCATCAGTCCACAGAACACAATCCCAAAACTTCTGTGGTTTGTCTACATGACTTTTGGCATACTGCAGTCAACTCTTATCCTTTGGAGACAGCAAGGGGGTGCGCCTGGGAGTTCTGGCATGGAGGCCTTCATTAGGCAGTGTGTGCCGTATTGTCTGAGCAGAAACTTCAGTACCCAGATCTGACAAATCTTTTCTCAGTTCCTCAGCAGTCACACAGGGACTTTTCTCCACTCTACGCTTCAGGTAGCACACAGCAGTCAATGTCAGCATCTTCTTTCTGCCATGACCAGGTAGCGTTTCAACAGTGCCCTTTGCCTTGAATTTGCAAATGATGCTTCCTATGGTGTCTCTTGGTATGTTTAACATCTTTGCAATCTTCTTATAGCCATTGCCCTTCCTGTGAAGTGTAATCACCTCTTCTCTTGTCTTCCTGGACCATTCTCTTGACTTCACCATGTTTGTAACCACACCAGTAAATGTCTAGAAGGAGCGGAGTATCACAGTCATTTTAAAGCTGCCTAATTGGTGCTTTTTAGGCTTTATTGCTGCTCCCTGACATCCACAGGTGTTTTCAATACCTGATTGAAAACACTTCAATGAACCTCTGTTCTTTAGAGTGGTAGTCTTTATAGGGGTTGAATAATTGTGTAAATGAAGAATTCACAAAAGAAACATTTACTACTGTCTTAAAAAACCAATTGATGTCATTTTAGTTGCATATGGTTCTTTAAGAAGTCCTTGAAGGATTTCATTCTGAATACAATTACAAATGTACACTAAATTCCCTAAAACCCTTTAAAGCATTAGGGGTTGAATAGTTTTGAACACAACTGTATTTGTACCTTCCAGTTCAATGGTTATGCCATGTATTAGAGCCTTTATTTGTTTATTGCATTATATAGTTTTAAATGCACCACTAGCATGTATTTAGTAACCAAAGGTCAGGGCATGATGCCCCTCACCCATGACTCAGCTTGAACCCTCTTGGGGTGTCGGGAGGTGGAGGTCATCTCTCCCTTTTATCTTTCTCAAATTATTATAGGAATCTTAACTTGCCAATAGTGTTGCTTACGAATATTCGTATTGCGAATATTCTGCTCGAATATGGCATATTCGAGTATTCGCGATATATTCCGAATTTCGCGGTGAATATTCACTATTTCGAATATTCGTATTTTTTCAATTTTTTTTTAGAACAGATCACATCCTAGAGATCCCCATCGACGTCTAAAAGCATTGCTGGTATGATTAGAGACCTTGGGCCGAGTAGCTGCAGCGATCATTTTATATTGCCGAAAAATCGCAATGCGATTATGCGGCAATAGCGATATCGCGCGATTATTTGAGAAATTCGCAATATTGTTTTTAGCTAAAATAACACATATATTCGATTTCAGAGTGTTACTGTCGAAATTCCGCAATCAATTTCTCATTCGTATTTTTGCGAAATTACGATAAAATATCAAGAATATTCTGAGCCAATCAGAGTGCTCCATTCCGCATTTCTCGAAATTTCGCAATTATTTTGTATTATAAAATATCACGAATATTCTGAGCCAATCAGAGTGCTCCTTCCGCATTTGCCGAATATTCGCAATTATTTTGTATTGTAATATATCACAAATATTCTGAGCCAATCAGAGTGCTCCTTCCGCATTTGCCGAATATTCGCAATTATTTTGTATTGTAATATATCACGAATATTCTGAGCCAATCAGAGTGCTCCTTCCGCATTTGCCGAATATTCGCAATTATTTTGTATTGTAATATATCACGAATATTCTGAGCCAATCAGAGTGCTCCATTCCGCATTTCTCGAAATTTCGCAATTATTTGGTATTATAAAATATCACGAATATTCTGAGCCAATCAGAGTGCTCCTTCCGCATTTCTCGAAATTTCGCATTCGCATTCGCAATAGCGAAATTTCGCAATCATTTCATTTCCAAAAAATATCACGAATATTCGTATTTATATATCGCAAAATCGAATATGGCATATTCTGCTCAACACTACTTGCCAATCGTACTTAGTTATGTACCACAGCTGTGAATTTATTGCTACAATGTATGACAATATGAACCAATGTTTTTCTCTTTTTTATGAATATCCCAATAAAAATCTATTCATAAAAAATTGCCAATTAAATAAACAAACACAGGTTCCCGAAGAGTCTGGTATGGAGTTCAAGGGGAACCCCACGCCAAAACAAAAAATAAAAAATAAAATTGCACCGCCCCCCCCCCCAAATTCATACTAGACCCTTATCTGAGTATGCAGCCTGGCAGGTCAGGAAATGGGGGGGGGGGGCAAGAATGCGCCAGACTCCTGACATTGTCTGCACAGTGCCAATTTGTCCTGTGCTGATTACATGCAACTCCCAAAAAAATAATACCCTCTAGCAATACACACTAAACTGAGCATGTGCAGAGTGCCTCCAAGGCTCTGTTCTATCAGTGGATGGATTGAGGACAGTAGAAGAAGGGAGGATCAGAGAAGACAGGATCAAACAGACTTTTTACACAATGTAGAGGATTAACCCTGCAGGAGTACAACAAGCATTCTTTACTGCATATACAGACCGATCTCACTGCTGTGGGTTTAGTAACACTTTAAGGAATTTAACTTGAAATTAAAGGTCAAGAACAGAAAAAAAAATGATATTGAGAGTCTTGCACAAGAAAATTATACATTGACAACAACTATTAAAGAAAACCTAGAGCAGGTAATACCATTTAGCATAATAATAATTATCAACCTACCCTTTAATTAGAAGTCAATGTAGCTCAACAGTTAATGCAAAAAATATTACAAAGAGGCTATAGTAAGACAATTTTTAAGAAATAATACAAAAAGCCAAAAAAGTAAGTGCCTCAAGAAGCATAAAAAACAACCAGTACTACTAAACGCATCACCTGCTATACCATGATCATCAGCAGATACATAATAATATAAGTAAATATTTGTATCTGCTGATGAGTGATATGATAGTCATGAAATTTCGGAGAGAAAACCCTTAATTTGTATTTAGATGGCCTAGGTCACTAATAGATTTATTGGGTGGACAAAATCACAGCAGCAGTGTGTTCTACCTGGAGCACATCTGTATCATATATGACGCCAGAGACTGCACCACTGGATATATTCTGAATTGTGGGGGGACATAAAAGGAGATAAAACCATTCTCTCGGTATGGGCATGGCATGCCCCTGTGTCTGTCATCATGTAGCATACATTTATCTCTCTCCCGCTCTCTCCCTCTCTTTTGTGTATTGATGACCAATAATTACTAACACTTGATGCCTACAAGGCTCCTTTAGGTCTAAATTTTCAGGGGTTATATCTCACAAAAGAGTTTTGACAGCTTGAATTTAAATAGCTGGCGCTCTCTAAGGTCATCTGCATGTGTTCCACAATGAGGATGCCAGAAAAAGTAAGAAAGATGGACAAAAGTTCCAGAGCTATAAACAATACTAGACACCTCTGAAAAAGACTGAGGGGCAAAGTACTTGTTAATAAATAGAAAGAAAAAGGAATTGGTTCCAGGAAACCTTGTAAATCGAGGTACCAATTACCATAAGGGTTTAATTGTAAATCTTACCAAAAAACACTTGGCTATGCCTCCTTATACTGAACTCCACCCGTTGCCTTGGTCCCTTTCTGTGGAGAGAAGGGGGGAATTTTGTTACAGTCCATTATCTATATGCAGATTATGTGGGTTCTGGGGACCTGTCCATTTATGTTGAGAAGCTACCATTACCTATACCTTTTACAATATGGCTGCTACAATACGTATCTTTAATTGGAACGTGAAACGCCTGGCAGCTTTTAGGAATATTAAGCAACTACAAGCTAATATAACCTATCTTCAAGAGACTCACTACCTACACCGCATCCATCCTTATCTTCTAGACTGTTTATCAATATCACTCCACGTATTCTTCCTTTTCCAGGGGAGTGAGCATCTTTATATGTCAAGCAACAAAATTTTCATGCACCCATAAGGTTATTGATTCTGATGGACGTTATATATTTGTATCATGTTCCATTTCTGGGTTAACATGCATAACAACAGGTGTGTATATACCTCCACCATTTTCAGCTGAGATTCTTAAAAAAAATGCAGGATTCATGGTCCGGTTCCCTAATACTCCGCTATTAGAGGTTGGCAATTTATAATAATCTGTTAAACCTTGCTTTGGACAAATTGCCCTCTACCAACCAAAGTTCCTCCACAACTGAAGGTTTCAACTCTTTTGCTTGGTTACTGGAGGAGTTTCAGCTGATTGGTATTGGGGTGATGGCAACCTCCACACATCTAAGTGTTTTTGTGCTACTCTGATAAAAATGGGGGTTTGTCATGCATAGAGTTAGGGTTGGGCAATGAGTCACTCCTTCTGTTCATGGCCTCATCTCAGCATGAACCTAGAAATATTTTGGATCATTCTCCATTTTGGGTAGAGCTCAACATTCTATCGACTCCTAAACACTTTTGTTGGAAGTTGAATCCATTTTGGATGTCATTATATCTGGATCCTGATCCAATATCAAATGTATTCACTTTCTTTTTTCTTCTCAATGTAGATACCGCAGATTTAGGCGTAGTTTGGGATGCAGCTAAGGAATATTTAAGGGGACAATTTATTTATACAAACATTAAAAACGACCACAAAAGCCTGGGAAAGGTTTACTTCTTTAGAGGTCAGAAAGATGGAGCAGGCATACATTGCTAATCCCTCAAAATATACTAAAACAGACATGGCTTGTAGCTCATTACCTGTCTAGGCAGGTAACACTTCAACTTGCAGAAAACAAACACTTTTTTTTTTACAACAAAAGCATTTTGATGAGGGGGAAACCACAGAACACATGTTGGTGATGCTGGTGCGTAGACAACAGGCTGCCTCTCATAGCTTAGCAGTGCACGTTTCCTAGGGTTCCCTTAGACGTTTCAATTCTGATATTCTCAATGTGTTTTTTTTTCCTTTTACACTAATTTACATTCAGCTAAATTTCATCCGTCTAAGCTAGATATTGCTAATTTTCTGGATGGTTGTTCTTTACCTTGCCTGTCTGCCTTGAATGAGCGGATGCCTAACGCCCCCCTAACAGAGGATAAATTGCTTACAGCTTTAACAAAGACCCCCCAACGGGGAACTTCCTGGGGCTTGATGGTCGTCCCTCCAAAGTGTACAGGTGTTTTGACAATGCATTTCAGTTGGGGACACTGCCTACCTCAATGAACGAGGCAATTATTTTACTGTTAAGGCCCAGAAAAAAATGCTTCGATTCCTGACTCATATAGACCATCACATCTCCTTCTCACAGCTGACATACAGGTGTTAGTCAGGGTACTAGCTTCTAGACTAGGGAAGGTTATACATAAGTTAATACATAGATACCAGCCTGGGTTCATCCCATCTCATTCCACTGAGCAGAACTTTAAACGTCTTTTTTTTGAACATACAGCTTCCTGTGGACAACCCCGGTAATAGGGCCATTTTATCTTTAGACACTGCTAAAGCTGTCGAGTGTGTTGAGTGGGCCTTTCTCTTGAAGGTCTTGAAACGCTTTGGTATAGGTAGACAGTTCATTAAATGGATTTGAGTATTATATGCAGTTGCCAACTCTCTGACCCCTTTGTTTCACATCGGGGCACTCGGCAGGGGTGCCCCTTGTCGCCCCTGCCGTTTTCTCTAGCTCTGGAACCTCTGGCCTTACGTATTTGTGAGTTGCCAGACATTGTCAAGTTTATATGGGGCACATGGAGTGGTGTCCTTTCACTATATGCTGATGACACATTTCTATACTTGGGAGATACGCAGGGAACAATGCGAGCAGTAATGGCCCTTATTGAAGGTTTTGGAGCCTTACATGGGTTCTCGATCAATTGGGACAAGTCTATTCTAATGCCATTCAATCCATTAATACACCCCCTGCCTGACTGTGCTAGGACCATACAGATCATTTCCTCTTTTTGATACGTAGGCATTCAAGTCACACACGATCCTACTCAGTATTAAGAGCTAAATCTACTCCCATTACTGATGTAAGCTTCCCCTGTCAGTGGTTAGGAGGATAAACTTAATTAAAATGGTATGAGTGCCCCAACTGTTGTACTGTACATTTAAAAAAAATCTCCAATTTGGATATCTTGTAAATAGTTCCTTTGAATAGATTCCCGATTCTGAGATTTAATCCATTGGAAAAAAAAAACAGCCCAAATTAACTCATCAGTCCTGCAAATGGGAAAATAACAGGGTGGTTTAGCCATCCCATATGCCATATAGCTTCCGAAATATAGCAATTGGGGGGGGGGGGGGGTGAGATTGACCTGCTTGACTACATTAGGGTCCTTCTTGTACCCTGGAGCTTTACTTGTTCAGCTCTTACATACTTAGAGGCAGGATTTACACATATTGTCCCTAAAGTGCTGACAGTTAATATATTAAATACATTATGGAAATATGTTATATCCACTTTGGAAATTCAAGGATTTATGCAAATCTACCCCAATTTGGCAATTATAAGGAGATACTTAAAAGTGAGGATTTTAGTAAAAGGGAGAGATTGGGGACCAGATATATGTCTCAATTATATGTAGGTAATACACTTAAATCCTTTGGGGATTGAGGAGTTTGACCTTCCTAGAAGTCAATTTTACAAGCTCTCCACTCCCAGGCTAGGATTTCCAGGTTCTCTTTTTTTTTTTTTTAACAAAAAAGTTGTTTATTGATGTAAACATACAGCGTAATAAAAACAGTTGCCAGACGGTAGTCATACATAAATCAACGGTTAGTGAAGCATTAGGTACAAGATAAAGACATATTGAGTTAACAGACAAGATGAATGTCCATGCATGGGCGCTAACCCCTGCATCAATTCCAGTAGCTGACCTAAGACAATCCATGCACTGTAGAACCCCAGCATACCTCACCACCCCCCACACCCGGGAACCCATATGACGGGAGCGATAGCAGTGAACCGGAGTTTACACTTTGGACGGGGCCAGTGACTCCCTTGAGGGCGAGAGGAAAGACCTCCATCACCTTACCACGGGGCAGGCATCCAGGAGGGTAGTAGGTACCGGAAGCCGGGCGGAGGAAGTGCGGGGGGGGGGGGGAGAGAGGCCCATACCATCAGACCTCAAGAAGCTCGCGATTCAGGCCACTACCGCAGTAAGACCCCACATGGCTCCCCCTACATCCAGTCCCAGGGCCTGCGTGGGGCACCCAGGTCGTCTCGAGACACCGCTCATTAATCCAGCTCCAAACTCTCAGCCCTCACCCAGGCCGCCCAGACTTTATCAAATTTCCCCGGACAGTTGCGACCCAGATAAGTGAGTTTGTACAGGGGAAGGGCCGCGTTAATCAATGCTCGCCATTGCCGCACCGTGGGGGGAGAGACCTCCTTCCATTTTAGCAATATTGCTTTCCTGGCATAGAAAGACGCAAAAAAAATAAACAGTTTCTTGGCTTGGGTACCGGGCAGTGTGTCAACTATACCCAGGAGCAGCGGCAAGGGGTCGCAGGGTACACCTATCTTACTCACAGATTGAATCACCCCCACCACCCCCCGCCAGTAGGCCTGCAACGCAGGACATGACCGGACCACATGAAAGAACGAGCCTTCCTCTGCACCACATCTTGGGCAGGAAGGACTCCGCTGCGGGTATATGTTGGCGAGGCGCTGGGGAGAGAAATAGGCCCTGTGCAGGAATTTGAGTTGGATAAATCTATCCCTGGCCGACACAACCAGTGTAAGATATTGTTGAATCCCTTCCTCCCAGTCGTCATCGGCCAGCGCCGGGATGTCCGCCTGCCAGACCGAGTACAACTGAGAGACCTTAGATGTATCTAGGCCCAGCAAAAGTGAGTATAGGGCGGACAGGGGCTTAGTCTCGTCCGCCGCACTCAACAAGCGTTCCACCCCTGTAGTCTCCAGCACCACCAGACCAGGAAACTGTGCACCGAAGGCATGACGCAGCTGAAGAAACCAAAAGAACATCTGGTTCGTCAGTCCCTTCCCCTGCTTCAGCTCATCGAAGGTGAGTAACCTGCCCGACGGGGCTATGTCCATCAGCGTCTTAACCTCATTCCGGGCCCACAGGGCCGGGTCAGGTATGGACTGAAAGTGCGGGAGACGCGGGTTCCCCCACAGCGGAGTACGCGGGGACCAACGGTCAGGGCCTTGAACCTTGGTCCTAACAACCTCCCACACCTTCAGGGTAGTCTTCATGGAGGGGGTAACCGCGGTACTAGACCTGGGCCCCCTGTGAATAAGGTTGCGAAGTTCGGAGTAAGATCCCAGAAGCGCAGCCTCCAAAGTAGCCGCCGGGTTGGCCGGCTCCTCCGAAAGCCACCCCTGGAGTGTGACAAGGACTGCAGCCCAGTAGTACTTCTGGAAGCATGGCAGTGCCAGACCGCCCAGAGTAACCGGCAGCTGCAGGGTGGACCTGGCTATCCTAGGTGTACCTCCATTCCAGATGAAGGACGTGATCAGGGAGTCCAGTTTCTTAAAGAAGGTGTTGGGGATGGGGACGGGGGTCTGTCTAAAGATATAGAGAAACTTCGGCAGAATGGTCATCTTGACCAAATTGACCCTCCCAACCGGGGTAAGGGGCAGAGTCCTCCAAGCAGCACACCTCTGAGTCAGGAGGGACAAGACCGGGGTCAGGTTGAGGGGGATAAACTGCTTAAGGTCCCTATGTATCTCCACTCCCAGGTACCTAAACTGTGTGACCTGTCGCAAGGGGGTACCCGTTGGAATTATCGTCTCCGGTGCCCGGAGGGCGAAAACGACCGACTTCTCCCAGTTGATGCGGACACCTGAAAATCTGCCAAACGTGTCAATGAGCTCAAGGGCAGCTCCGAGAGAACGGGAGGCATCCCGCATGTACAGCAGCGTGTCATCCGCATACAGGGAGACCCTTTCCTGAATCGAACCCATAGGGATACCGCACACCGCCGGGGAGGAGCGTAGGAGAATCGCCATAGGCTCAATAGCCAGAGCAAAAAGGCCGGGAGACAGCGGGCATCCCTGCCTCGTGCCCCTGTGTAAACGAAAGGGTTGAGAAAGAGTCGACCCGGTACGGACCCTAGCAGAAGGGGCCCTATAGAGAGCCTGTACCCACGATACAAACCTAGGGCCGAAGCCGAACCGACGTAGGACCTCCCACAAGTACGACCACTCAACAGAGTCGAACGCTTTTTCCGCGTCTAGGGAGGCCACCACGTCGGACTCGGCCAGGGCCCCCTGAGCCCCCAGCACTGTGTACAGTCTACGGAGGTTTATATCTGTACCCTTCCCGGGCATGAAGCCAGTCTGGTCTTCATGCACCAAGGATAGAATGACCGAGTTCAAACGTCTGGCCAGAACTTTGGTGAGAATTTTAGCGTCTGCGTTGAGAAGCGAAATAGGCCTGTAGGATGCACACAGCTCGGGGTCCTTGCCTGGTTTGGGGATCACCACGATGACGGCCTCCGCCATAGAGGGAGGAAGGCCGCCATCTTTGAGAGATGCAACTACCATACCGTGAAGCCTGGGGGACAATACATCCCCATGTTCCTTATAAAATTCCGGGGGAAGGCCGTCCACCCCTGGGGTTTTCCCCACCTGCATTTCCCCCAGGGCCTGCTGCACTTCCTCGAGGGTGACCCCACTGTCTAGGTAAGCACGGGCCTCGTCCGAAAGGCTCGGGAAGGTCATTTGCCCCAAAAAGGAGTCCAGCTCCTCACCCGTGTAGTCCACCCTGGACGAGTACAGCGTCCCATAGTAGGAGGCAAAGCACGCATTAATAGCCCCCGGATCAACCTCGACCACCCCGTTTGCATTTTTAATCCTAGCAATAGTAGTGACGGGTTGTTGCTCTCTAGCCAGCCAGGCCAGGAGGCGTCCCGTCTTCTCCCCCTGCTCAAAGATGCGCTGTGACTGGGCCAACTGCCTCTTCCCCGCCTTGGCCACCCGGAGAAGCATAGCTTCCCGGTATGCCGACTGCATATCTGCATACGTGACGGGGTTCTGGGTAGCAATGTACTGTTTTTCTAACACTTGGGCTTTAGCCTCGGCCTCCTCCAGACAAATAGTGGCAGCCCCACGCTCCCGAGAGATAATAGCTTGGTAGCATCCCCGCATAAATGCCTTAAAAGCATCCCACCTATTGCCCACCTCCGTGGAATCCTCATTATCCCCCCCAAAACTCAGAGATGCGTTCGGGGATCTCCATCGCCACCCTCTCATCCGAGATCCAGTAGCGAGAAAGTCGCCACAGCCTCTCCGATGGGGGCGTTTGGGTTTGTAACCCAAGAAGCACGGGGGCATGATCCGAAATGCCCCTGGGGAGAATCTGTACCCTGCTGACCCTGGAGAGCATTCCTCCACTGACATACACCAAATCTATCCTGGACATAGCTCTATAGGAGGTGGAGTGACACGTATAGGCTCTGTCATCTGGATGTTTCCAGCGCCACACATCCGTAAGGCCATAAAGTGAAGCCCATCGCTGCAGTGGAGAGTCAGTGGCAGCATCAGATGACAGCCTATCCAGGGATGGGTTGGGAACCATGTTAAAGTCCCCCGCAATAATAATATTGTCAGTGGGATAAGTGGCCATTATAGGGATCAGGGATTTCAGGAGAGATATCGTTGCTGGCGGCGGGACATATAAGCCCAGGATTAGCATTTCAACCGTATCCACCACAGCATGGAGGAGCACGTATTTGCCCTCGGGGTCCAGCTTAACGTCTAAAAGGGAGTAGGATAAGGACTTATGAATTAGTATGCTAACCCCCCTGGCATAAGTGGAGTATGTAGCATGATAGGAGTGACCTATCCACTGCTTTCTTAAGCCCAGAGTCCTACGCCCCGTCAAGTGAGTCTCCTGGAGGATGCATATATGGGGAGCATATTTCTTAAGGTAGGCCATAACCAATGACCTCTTTATTTTATCATTGAGCCCGCGGACATTCCACGAGATTAACCTGATGGGAGCCATTGAGATCCCAGCATTACAGGGCAGTTAGAGCAATGATGATGAAGCCATCGCGAAGAAGGATACCCCACCGACCAAACATGGGCATTCACCTCAGAAGCGTTGGGCACCCAGCATAAACGCCCGAACCAGGCCGGGCAAGGCGTCCAAGGCAGCATATGGCATACATTAGTCTGGCAAATAAATCGGCAACTTATAGGAACAACAAACAAAAAGGAAAAAAACCTGAAAACAAAACAGAACCTCCCCTCCCCCCCACCCCGCACGCCCGGAAAAAAGACCGGGGTGCTTTGTCCCCAAACCAACCCCATCAAACCGTAGGAAAGTCTCCTATGGGAGCGACTGGCACAGCGGCCCGACCTAAGGCGCCAGAAGAGCAAACATCCGGTCCAGCAATCCCCCTAGGAGAGGACCCCACCCCCCAAGCCCCATATGCATTACTGGGTAACATTGGATCCACCCAGAGTACATTGCTTCAAAAAATGAGCAGCATAGAGTTATCAAACTATAAAACATAAAACAGTTCACCTAGGCCTTGCTAGGGGCGCAGACTTAAACATCATAACGTTGCAGTTCCAGACCCGGGCATCAGCAGTCCCAGGAACCCGGGTCAAGCCCGGTTAAACCCCCTCAGGGCCCCCCATGTAACATCCAGCACCCGACCCAAAACCATCCCCATGACCCCCCCTCTCGTGCACACCCCTTGCAGACCTGCAGTCCAGCTGGCGAGCGACAGAAATTATCAGGTGATGTCCACGAGTATCCACTGCGTCGGGTCTTGAAAGGTGACAAGCAGAGAAAAAAAAAAACGGAAGAGGAGGGGGGGGGGGGGAATGGCGGAGGGCAGGGGGCCAAACATTCCACAAACACAGAGGCACAGTCCTGCCCTCCCCTCCATGTGGCTTTTAACAAAGGGAGCAACGTTCCGGTGCAGCCACACAACAGAGATACAGTGAGCCAGGGGGGCCCAAGGCAGCAAGCAGTGTATTTACCGTTGTCGGGGCAAGGTGTCCAGCCAGTGTGAGGCATCTTCCGGGGATGTAAAGTAGCGGGTAGATTCGCCGTCGATGACCCTCAGTCGCGCAGGGAAAAGCATGCTGTATTTCAGGCCCCTGGCGCGGAGCAGTCCCTTGACATGATCAAATGTCCTGCGGAGCCTTTGGGTGTCCAGAGAGTAGTCAGGGAACATCATGAGCCGCGTGTTGTCAAAGCGGAGCTCTCCCACCCTCCTGGCCTCCCTCAAAGCCAGATCCCTGTCACGGAAGTTGAGCAGGCGAAAAATAAAAGTGCGCGGGGGGGCCCCAGGTGTGGCCCGGCCCGGTGGCATCCTATGGGCCCTTTCCACTACAAAGTGTGGGGAGAACTGAGCCTGCGGCAGTAGGTTCCGGAGCATCGTCTCAGTGAACACCGTCGGATCCTGGCCCTCTGCCCCCTCCGGGAGGCCGACAATCCTAAGGTTATTCCTTCTGCTGCGGTTCTCACTGTCCTCTGCCCGTGACTCCAAGGCCTTCACTCTAACCTGCAGGGTGTGTATGGAGGCCCGCTGGTCCCGGATGGAGTCTTCCGTGTCCCCAACTCGCCGTTCCGCCTCCCCCAGCCGCTCCCGTATGCCATCCAGGTCCCTCCGAAGGAGCCCAAAATCCAGCTGAAGAGTGTCTATTTTACCCGTGAGAGTGGTCTGGCATCCCTGAATCGCCAGCATGAGAGCCTGGAAGCGATCTTCCTCCGACGCATTCGCCGCGGGAGGCTGTGTCTGGGACGCCATGTGCGCGCGGCCTACAGGAGTCGGCGGCGGCCTCGGCAGGGGACTCGATTTAATTGCGGAGCCTCCTTTCCGTCCAGAGCCGGACTTGCCCCTACGCATACCCGAGAGTCCCTGGTGTCAAACAGGGTGAAAAGCGGTGGTGGATCCCGCTGGGTTAAGGGTGAAATAGGTCCCGGAGAGCGGAGCTCCTCTCACACACGTCCGCTCAAGCCGCCATCTTGCCACGCCCCCCCTCCAGGTTCTCTTTAGTAGATCCTCCCATAGTGCAAGAAGTTTCTTGGAAACGGATAAGAGGGACCTGATATCAAGGGCTTATTCAATTATACTTCATTCCATACAGAATGCTTCCAATTTAATGTGTAGGAGGGGATAGTTGACTTGGGGGCCATTGACGGTGATATATAAGAGCTTGTCCTCTGCACTTTTAGTTTTGGTCTTAGCCTCCCAAAAGCTTTTGCACTTGTTTTTGCTACACAGAGCATACCGAACACCCATTCAACTACATCAATGGGTTCTCCATCATGTCTTAAGAGTGAGAGAGACCATGGGGATGTTATGGGAGTCATTTCAAGGGTACTTAGCTTCCAACTTACTATAGATCATATGGTTTGTTTGCTTGAGGAGGAGACTTTGACTCCACATGCACATGTGGCAATTCTACACCTATTATATATGGCACATAAACTGAATGCTCGACTGAGTGTCTCCTCAAATCCCAACTAGGAAGCAATGGATTAATATGATTAACAGTGAGAAGTTGATGTACCAACACAGAAAATGTTATTCTTTGTGGCATCCTTGGTTGGATGTTCCAAAGTTACGTGAGGTATGAGGTTCATTGGGAAGAAGAGCTGATCAGTCATTGTTTGGATGTATGAGGCTAGTTGACCATTTTTCTTTTAACTAATTTTCCTTTTTATTATTTATCTTTATTTTATTATGATTGGTCTTTTTTTTCTGTTTCCAATGTACGATATGGTGCACTGTATAGTCATTTTACTAATGAAATGTTATTGTTATATGAAGATAGTATTAGTTTGAAATAGTGTACTTTGTATGATGAATATGTTGATTTGTATATAATAAAACCTTTTTTTTTCTGATAAAACAAACCTATGGCTCCAGTACCCTTGGTCTAAATGGGAGTTTAAAGGGTCTACAAGCACTTAGTCATAACAGATGAGTAAAAAGCGTGGGACTCCTCTAAAGCTTCCTCAGATTTTCTGCCATGAGACAGGAGCACATTCCACTCACCTGTAAGGCGGCGTACACACGATCGGATATATCCGATGAAAACGGTCCGCGGACCATTTCCATCGGATATGTCCGATCGTGAGTTTGATCCGATGGCGTGTACACACCATCGGATCAAATTCCCCGCCGCCGGACGGCGCGGTGACGTAGTGGTGACGCGGCGGTGACGTTGACGCCGCCGCGTCACCGCACCAGGAAGTAAAACACTTCCGCGCATGCGCCGAATCCATTCGGCAGCGGCGCGGCGGCGGTGGGGGCCGACATGTCTGCTGGTAAGTGTACTAACCAGCAGACATGTCGGGCGGACAGATTCCCACCGGATAGATTTCAAAGCATGCTTTGAAATCTGTCGGGTGGAGAAATCTGTCCGCTAGCCCATACACACGAGCGGAGATGTCTGCTGAAACGGTCCATCGGACCGTTTTCAGCGGACATATCCCCTCGTTTGTACGAGGCCTAATGCACAAGGCTCCAGCCATTTGCTCCAGCCACTCTATAAAATGGGGACCTACCCCCATGTCAAATATATATCCTTTTTATGAGATTTTACATATTCTGACAAGATTTTTTAAATCAGGATTACCACCAACACAAGGCATAGGGCAAAACCTGTTAATTCAAATTGGAATCTAAGGAGAGAATTCAACTTTTTATCAGTGAAGTACTGAAAAATGTGTACACCTTTAACTCTTTTAGTGGTGTTTTTTTTAGCAAGAAGAACTTGTGCATCCACAATGGAAACAGACCACCAGTTTACAAATCCCTTCTCAAAGAGGACCCTTCATGGTATTTCCAGTCTGCATAGAGAAAAAAAAAATCTTTACAGCTGTAGGAGCTCTAAAAGCCCCATGGCCTGGAACAGCAGACTCATTCTCCAGATGCAGAGTAGCACACACTGCCTTAATAATGTTTTAAACCACCTCAAATGCAGCAGACTGCAGTGACACAGACTCTCCAAAGCAGAATGTTAGGAATTTGAATCAAAAATGGCAATTAGGTTACAGGACCAGTTTAACTTATGTGGCTTGGCAGGATCAGGGACAAACTCTGCCAGAGATGGGGCTTGAAATAAATGAAAGCCTCTGAGGGGCGATTGCTCCAGTAACTAGGTACAAACAGATATAAAGTGTAGAGTGGACATGAAGGGCCATGTGGGCATAGGGTGGCATCTGCTCCTCCAATAATTCTGAAGGAGACTCTGATGATGACCCTATAACAAAACTATTCTCAGATTCCAGGTTTTAAGAGTTAGATCTCTTTGGGGATACTATGTAAATTTCTCAGAATCACTAGTGGAGTATGTGCTAAGGGAATCTTTGGCAGTTTGACTGTCATCTGTATGTCTTTGGAAATGTGTGTAACAGAAGGCAACTAGGTCCAATGTGAAGCATAGCCCCAAAAGACTCACAAACCTGGGCAGCTGGTGCTGCTGAGGGTTTTAGGCAGATGGAGGTGACCAGGTCACTGCATGCAATAGAAACAAACTGGAGACTGAAGATCCACTTGGTGCTTCAGGAGCATTAACATCATTGGGACAATACTTTCTACGCCCCGCTGAGGAAGTTGCAAAATGTAACGCATACGGGGATTCAGGAGTCTGAAGACACGTCGCTTGCTGCCGTCCTTTTGGAACATTTAGTTGTCCATACACATCCTGTATGTTTACTGCCGTTTTATGTTGGCTAAAATGTGAGTAGCCTGTGCTTTTACTACCTTTTAAATACATGCTTGAGTTTAGCGGAAAGCTCTTAGATCTGCGATTCCTTTTTTTATGTTTGGGTCTGTATGCACCGCTGACCTTTGAGGATCCGGATTGCTACCCTGCTTCCTGGTCTCCTATGCTGAGATACCTGCTCATTTGACCATCTGGTAAAATAGTGGTCTACGTGCGAAGGTGAGAGTACCCATCCTTACTGGTGGAGGGATCACTTTAAGTTTTTGGCTTCTCGTCATCACGTGGTGGAGAATTTTAAGATTTGCCTATTTGCCTATCTGGATTTCTCTTACATATTTCTGTGGACTTTATTTAATCAATTTAGTATAATTATTCTTCCTATATATTGTTTGTTTCATATTATATACACACACACACACACATACATACCGTATTTATCGGCGTATAACGTGCACTTTTTTGCCCTGAAAATCAGGGCAAAATCGTGGGTGCGCGGTATACGCCGATACTCGCTTTCCCGCACCGATTTTGAATACTGCGCCGGCATATACCGAACGCAATACACTCGGGTATAGTCGGGCAGACTCGGCTCCTCTCGCGCTGACGTCCTGGATGTACAGGACGTGAGCGTGAAAGGAGCCGAGCCTGCCCGACTATACGCGAGTGTACTGCACTCGGTATATGCAGACGCAGTACACTCGTGAATAGTCGGGCAGACTCGGCTCCTCTCGCGGTGACGTCCTGTACGTCCAGGACGTCAGCTCGAGAGAAGCCGAGTCTGCCCGACTATACTGCGCTCGGTATATTCCGGCACAGTATTTGAAATCGTTGCGAGAAAGGGAGGATTGAGCGGGGAGGACGCCGCAGAAGGACGCCGGACCCGACGAAGAGGACACCGAAGCCGCCGATGGACGCCGCGCAAGACACCAAAACTGTAAGTATAAAAAAACTTTTTTTCCACAGGAATGGGGGCCACTTTAGGGGTGCGCGCTATACGCAGGAGCGCGCTATACCCCGATAAATACGGTATATATATTTCATTTGAATATATTCCTATGGGTTTTGCTCTGCACTGTTTTTTCTTTTATATTTGTCACTTTTGGATTTTGTAAATATCCTGTTTAGTGTTCTGCTGGCATTACCAGTGAATTAAATCTTTAAGGTTTTTCACTTTATTGCGATTTTGCTTTATTCATATTAATTGCTCATATTTTTTTGCGCTGATTGCACCCCTTCTTTTTTGCAATACTTTCTAAAGACTAAAAGACAGGAAAGAAAAAACAAAGCACATATGCACAGCACTTCACCCAGCAGATTGACATCAGCTTTTGATCCCTTTTCCCTCTACCCGTACCACAATAAAAGAGGGGATGGTGAGAAACTTGGAACCATCCCAACAGTGCCAATAATGAAGTAGCTCTGAGTGCTTCAGCCCAACTTCTTAGGGTAAGAATCAAGATCACACCTGGGGCTGTTGGAAAGCGCTCTGCATCTAACTAGAACAGTAGACTAAGATCAGCAAAACACAAAGGCCAGTGCATAAAGGTCATATTACAGGCTAGCCCAGCAGTGCCTCTGGTTCTGGGTATGGCCTCAAAAGTAATAGGACTTGCTTTTATGTTTGTTTGCCAAAGTCCCAACCTCTTGAAAGTGGCAGTTGCTGTGTCCCTCAATGGACAATGGAGAAATACATATCCATATAGGCCCACTTTGATTGGGAAGTCTCTGACCACAGACAGTTTGATATCTTCCCTGTGGCCTTGCCTACTAGATGTATGAGGGAGAGGTTGATGCTTATTGTACCATGGGGTTGTTGGTTTTAGGTATGATTGATGCATGTGTATGCATACATGGAATTTGTATTTTTGTATAAATTATAGTAAGATAAGGTATTGAGATACTGTATACAGTATTGACTATATTATTTCCAATTTATTTCCAATATAATACTTTAGATTTAAACAACGTCTTGCAATTCTCCCAAGGATTAGAAAACTGTTGTAAAGTAATTGATTTAACAACCTCTTGCAATTCTCCCAAGGATTAGAAAACTGTTGTAAAGTAATGGATACAACATTTGATGTATACTGTATGTATAATAGCTGATAAGGAGATTGTAAGGGTTCAGCAGAAATTTGTAATTGCAAAAATTAAACGATAATAGAATAAATATATATAATTTTGAAGGCTGACAGTTATTTTTGATGATGATTTCAGGTAGTACCTTTAAAAGTCTCAAATTTGTCTTTTGTTGATTGTTTGGTTAAAAAGGATGTGCAGCCTGTAGATCTTACCAGTTCTTTTGTATAGTTATCTTTTGAAAGTCATTATACAATTTCATTACAATTACAGTATAGTGGATTTTTAATTACACGTTCTATATTTTTATAGTGTTCAGTAAGCTAAATCGGTGGTGTATGCTGCGTGTTCAAGCAGTTTTTAATTAACATCTACCCCCAGCAAAGCAACATTTTAATTAAAAAGTTATTATTAACTCGCTAAATACAGAAGTGTATAGCAACGTGTACACATATTTAAGCGATTCATTTTCTAGTTCTTATTAAACATACTCAAGTTGATTTGTCTTTAGGAATTTGTATCTTAAAAATATACAATATAAACTGTCCATTTTCCTGGAAGTTCTTATTTAACATTTTCATGACTAAGCATTTCTCGCAGTGATCGCCCGATGGCATAGAGGAAGAGGAGAGCTGTAGGATCGCAGAGCGGTAAAGCCCTGTTACAACTTGCATTGAAATTTCCTCCGCTCTGCCGACAGCCCCGCCTCCTCCTGACCCCGTGCCTGTAATAGACAGAATGCGAGTCCATTGCTGAGATGTGTTTATCACAGGCGCGGGGTTTAGGTGTCTAGCCTGTAAGTTCAATGGAAGTCAATGGATGGAGTGTGTTGCAAACAAATGGTTGTATTGTGAAAACGATCAGGGCGATGGCTTAGCCGTGGACACGTGTAGTGGCAGCAGGGATAGCTGAATGTTTTGATATAAGATTTGTGTAGGTCGGCTTGAAAATGAGGGAGTGGTCGAAGTTTAGAAATCATGTCCTGATTTTTCATTTTTTGTCATCTCCACACTTTAGCTTTACCATTCATTCCTATGGGAAAATTTGGCCGCAAAAATGATGATATTTCACGAACGATTTGGTGAAACGTTCCACAAAGTGCCAGATTCAGATACAATTACATTGGCGCAGAGTATCAGAGATACACTACGCCGCCGTATTTTACCTGGCTCTACGACAAATTCATGTAGATTTTGGCCCGTAAGGTACGGTGGCGTAGTGTATTTCCCGTGGCGGAATCGAAATACGCAATAAGGGGGCGTGAAGCATTTAAATTAGGCGCGTCCCCGCGGCGATCGAACTGCGCATGCTTCGTTCAGAAATTTCCCACCGTGCATTGCGCGAAATAATGTCGTTACGTAATTTTTTGTTTGAGTAGCGTCGTTTACGTACATTCCTATTCCCGGACGACTTACGTAAAAAATAAAAACAAACGTTGAAATTCGACGTGGGAACGACAGCCATACTTAACATGGGCTGTCTAATATTAGACCAGATAAAAGCTGAAATAACTTTACGCTGCAAAAAGATGACTACAGATGCCGTAAGAGATTGCGAATGACACTCGTAACTACGTGGATCATTGGAAAAAGCTAATTTGCATACCCCGACGCGGAAAACAACGGGAACTCCACCCAGTGGCCGCAAATTTATTGCAGCGTAGATCCGAAGGCGTACGAACACGTAAGCCAGTCGGATTAAAGCCCGAAGCCGTCGTTTCATGGCTTGAGGATTCAGACTAATGAAACGACGCGCGTAATTTGAAAGTACTCCGGTCTAACGCGAGATAGACCGGAGTAAGGGCTCTGTGAATCTGGCCCAGAAATCCTAATAAACAAAGTGTATAGATGTACAAAGAAATATATAAATATCTATATTAAACATCATGGTGATTGTATTAGTAAACACCAAAGTGACAATAAACCAAATGTGTTGGTAAACAAGTGAGTATAAAGTCCAAAAAATTCCACTGAAATGAAAAATGACTATATAATCAGTTGTCTGTAGGTAATCAACCACGGTGAAGATTGAAGGCTTACCAAACGAGTTGGATCCAGCGAGGCTTATGCCCGATGAGTCAAACGGGCTTGTTGGTGATTCTCACTCAGGAAGAATTAAACAAGTACGACTTCCAATGGAACCAGGCAGAGATATATCACAGAGTTGACATCAATGAATATAGACCATGGATGGAGCAGCATTACTTCACATATAAATCCTCCCAATGTAACAAATAGTAGAAGGAAAAAGATTGGGTCACATAGTGTGAATCAGTTTTAAAATGAGAACATTTATTAAAAATATAAAATGGTCACCACTGCGTTACTTTGATTTTATTCGCTTTATATGTATTTTCAAATGTAAGTGACGATTTTATATTTGAAATAAATGTTCTACTTTGTTTATCAGGATGTTTGTTTCTTATGTTTTATGCACTATTAATTTTGGTTGTTTTATTAATTTATTACCTTCTGTGTGAACATTGAAATTAGCACATTGGTGCAGTCTAATGGTTCAATTCATATAGATAGCATCCTCTTATTCATCTATTTATATACTTTTTAATCACATCAAAATCATCATTTTTAGCGCCGCACTTTACCATTGGCTCGGGGTTAAATTTTTGTGCTGCAATCGGTAACCCCGTGCCAGACTCTGGCTCGCCTCGCTGCATCCACAGGCATGGTTTACTTACCTTGTCCCTGGATCCTGCGATGCCGTTGCGCTGTGTGAGCGAGCGGTGTCCTCCTTGCTTGATTCACAGTGTCCCTGTGTGCCGCCGATCTCCATTCCCTGTGATGTTACGACACACGGGGGCGGACAACGTCGCCAAATTCAAAAAAGTAAATAAACACATTACATACAGTATACTGTAATTTTATAGATTACAGTACTGTATGAAAAAAATACACCACCCCCCCTTGTCCCTAGTGGTCTGCCCAGTGTCCTACTTGTACTTTTATAAAATAAAAACTGTTTTGCAAACTGTAGAACCAAAAAGTGTCCCTTTATGTCAAAAGTGGTTTTAGAACATCTAGAAAAAAGCGATAATAAATTATAATCACTTTCAGAATTGAGCGATAGCGATTTGTGGTGAAATTTGTCATAAAAAAATAAAAGTAATGACAGCGACAATTCTGCAACTGAGCACATTTCTGTGTTTTTGATTTGATTACATTATTGAATCATTTTTATTATAATTACATTATTATTTATAGTTATGTATTAGATTATAATTTATGATTTTGTTTTTCAAACTTTATCATAACCAGGATGTCTACTAGACTCTGTTTGGACAGATTTAAGTGAATTATTCCCAGGAATTGCAGGCCTACAATGTAAAACGCCAAATTTCCATGCAAATGGTACCGCTTTCAGCACCTAAAATCTGAAATACCGCCAGGGAGGTTAACGAGTTGTCCAAAATTTACAAGTGAAAAACAGTACAGACAGGTGTTTTACTTCAAAAATTAGGAGGCCACAGATGAAACAGCAGTGTAAAATTGTACATCAGCATAAAAAAATGTAAAAAGGAAGGCTATGTCGAAATTTACTAAAGCACAGACTGGGACTTTAATACAAGAATTAGGATACTGCAGAGAATACAGCAGTGTAAAATTGTTCAGTAGCAGAACATTTTTAATCAGGGATCATAGGTCTAACCAAACATTTTATCTATGGGGAGAGATGTTGCTGTAAATATAAGTGATATGATGAGGTACTTTAAATGCAGACTGTTCTTGCGCTTAATATCTCTTTTTTTCTCTTTCAAGCCATGAAGCAGCAAACAAAAAGGTATCTCCAGTAACGAGGAAATGTTGCACTTTGAGCATCTCAAACATGAAACAGGACACATGAACACAAATTAAGATTATAATATATATATATTATATATACACACACACACACATACATGCATATATATATATATATATATATATATATATATATATATATATACAGTGCAGAAAATAAGTATTTGAACACCCTGCTATTTTGCAAGTTCTCCCACTTGGAAATCATGGAGGGGTCTGAAATTGTCATCGTAGGTGCATGTCCACTGTGAGAGACATAATCAAAAAGAAAAATTCCAGAAATCACAATTTATGAATTTTTAACTATTTATTTGTATGATACAGCTGCAAAGAAGTATTTGAACACCTGTCTATCAGCTAGAATTCTGACCCTCAAAGACCTGTTAGTCTGCCTTTAAAATGTCCACCTCCACTCCATTTATTATCCTAAATTAGATGCACCTGTTTGAGGTCATTAGCTGCATAAAAGACACCTGTCCACCCCATACAATCAGTAAGAATCCAACTACTAACATGGCCAAGACCAAAAAGCTGTCCAAAGACACTAGAGACAAAATTGTACACCTCCACAAGGCTGGAAAGGGCTACGGGGAAATTGCCAAGCAGCTTGGTGAAAAAAGGTCCACTGTTGGAGCAATCATTAGAAAATGGAAGAAGCTAAACATGACTGTCAATCTCACTCGGACTGGGGCTCCATGCAAAATCTCACCTCGTGGGGTCTCAATGATCCTAAGAAAGGTGAGAAATCAGCCCAGGACTACACGGGAGGAGCTGGTCAATGACCTGAAAAGAGCTGGGACCACCGTTTCCAAGGTTACTGTTGGTAATACACTAAGACGTCATGGTTTGAAATCATGCATGGCACGGAAGGTTCCCCTGCTTAAACCAGCACATGTCAAGGCCCGTCTTAAGTTTGCCAATGACCATTTGGATGATCCAGAGGAGTCATGGGAGAAAGTCATGTGGTCAGATGAGACCAAAATAGAACTTTTTGGTCATAATTCCACTAACCGTGTTTGGAGGAAGAAGAATGATGAGTACCATCCCAAGAACACCATCCCTACTGTGAAGCATGGAGGTGGTAGCATCATGCTTTGGGGGTGTTTTTCTGTACATGTGACAGGGCGACTGCACTGTATTAAGGAGAGGATGACCGGGGCCATGTATTGCGAGATTTTGGGCAACAACCTCCTTCCCTCAGTTAGAGCTTTGAAGATGGGTCAAGGCTGGGTCTTCCAACATGACAATGACCCGAAGCACACAGCCAGGATAACCAAGGAGTGGCTCTGTAAGAAGCATATCAAGGTTCTGGCGTGGCCTGGCCAGTCTCCAGACCTAAACCCAATAGAGAATCTTTGGAGGGAGCTCAAACTCCGTGTTTCTCAGCGACAGCCCAGAAACCTGACTGATCTAGAGAAGATCTGTGTGGAGGAGTGGGCCAAAATCCCTCCTCCAGTGTGTGCAAACCTGGTGAAAAACTACAAGAAACGTTTGACCTCTGTAATTGCAAACAAAGGCTACTGTACCAAATATTAACATTGATTTTCTCAGGTGTTCAAATACTTATTTGCAGCTGTATCATACAAATAAATAGTTAAAAAAATCATACATTGTGATTTCTGGAATTTTTCTTTTTGATTATGTCTCTCACAGTGGACATGCACCTACGATGACAATTTCAGACCCCTCCATGATTTCCAAGTGGGAGAACTTGCAAAATAGCAGGGTGTTGAAATACTTATTTTCTGCACTGTATATGTATGTGTGTATATGTATGCACACACAGACACACACTGTGCATATATATATATATTTAACCACTTGACCTCCAGAAGATTTACCCCCCCTTCCTGACCTGGCGATTTTTTGGCGATATGACACTGTACCAAAATAAAAATGTGTGTCCTTTTCTTTCCACAAATAGAGCTTTCATTTGGTGGTATTTGGTTATCAGGGGCGATCAAAGGGTCAACTGTGTGCCTAGCTAATATTTCAGTGTAGTAAGGAAGGTGCTTTTACTAGTGGAATGCATGGAGCGGTATTTTTGCTTTAGACCCCTTTCACACTGAGGAGTTTTTCAGGCGGTACAGCGCTA
This sequence comes from Rana kukunoris, assembly GCA_029574335.1. Taxonomy (NCBI): domain Eukaryota; kingdom Metazoa; phylum Chordata; class Amphibia; order Anura; family Ranidae; genus Rana; species Rana kukunoris. The sequence continues at coordinate 444,139,714 of CM056050.1, forward strand.
AAAATAGCACGCTATACCGCCTGAAAAACTCCTGCACTGCATACTCAATGTGAAAGCCTGAGGGCTTTCACACTGAGGCAATGCGCTGGCGGAAGAGAAAAAAATCTCCTGTCAGCAGCATCTTTGGAGCGGTGAGAGGAGTTTAAAAACAATGGGAAACTGCGGCAATATTGCCACCGAGGCTCCCGCCCCAGTGTGAAAGGGGCCTTACAGAAACACAGGATCCATGCTTTCTGTACTGGCAGAATGGCAATTTACAAAGGCAGACTGCCATTCTGTCAGTGTACTGAACGATTAGCGGGTTTCGGTGGAAATCGGGTCTGTAGAACCCACTGTTTAGCTGTGTAAAATCACAGTGGGAGTGAGCCCCTGTTATTGATATCTGGAAGTGCAGTATACATTATACGTGATCGTGCACAGTACAGTGGCCCTGTAGCAGTAAATCTGCTATGGGGTTGTCAGCGAGTGGTTAATAAAAAGGCCTTTTCAGCATAAAATTAAAATATACCCCCAAGAAAAATGAAAACCCCAAATATTATTCCTTTGAAAGAAGAGAAAATGTTTTATTTATTTATTTTTACAGATTTTTTTTTAGCAAATTAAAAGGTTGCCTTTGACAGGAAAGCTATTGTCAGGTTGCTATTGCCAGAAAAGTAACCTGTGACAGGAGTCACTTTGGGCAGGGGCCCGTGGAACCCAGCTTACCTTAGAGAGGCTGGGAAACCCTGGTCCCAGCTCCCCAGGCCCCTATGTGCAAGACATCCTGTGTCTATTAGGGGCACAGGGTGACTGAGAAAATGATGGACAACTACTGAATGCTGAGAATGTGGTTTGGATTACTTAAAAGGGGACAGTAGTATGAACACTATCCCTCAAGAAAATCCTGGTTTGTTTGATTTTGAACTATACGTTAATTGAAAGAGTTGGTCACATTGGCCTCTGTGCCATGTACTCCAATGTTGGAGCCTGACAGTCTGCCACTTTGGTCTCCTATTGTCTGAAGGTGTTCTGTGTTTATACTTTGTTTTAGCCTTGTTGCTGGGCAGTCGGTTCACCTAGGCGGATTTAAGTGCTGAGTAAATTAGCATGTTAATTATATGATTGTCAGCTAGTAGTTGCTAGAGGGGGATTAGCCATAACAGGTAGTCAGCCCTACCTGTTATGTAATCCATTGTATGATGTTTTGGGTAAATATGGGTTATTGGTCATGTAGTGATTGATCTACTTTTCAAGTGTATAAAAAGTCTGTATTCTTGTTCAATAAACAGTTCCACATTTGCAGCTGAGCTAGTCTCGCCTAGTTCTTGGTTCTATTATGTTGCTCTAATATCATTCAACATGGTAGTTATTGGGCAATTATCACTGTCCTGCAGGAAGTCTACAGCTTAGTGAAAGCTACCACTCTAGAGACTCATAGCTTATACAGAGTTTTCCCTGGAAGGTAACTGTATGCTGATGGGCATAGCACAAAATCAGTTGTGTTTGATAAATATGGTAAAAAGTGCATTTTGTTTTCATTTTTTTTTAAATAAACACAGTTTAACCACTTCAGCCCTGCACGGATTTACCCACTTAATGACCAGGGAATTTCTTGAGATACAGCACTGCGTTGCTTTGACAATTGTGCGGTCCATGTGACATTGTACCCAAATAAAATGTATGTCTTTTTTTCCCACAAATAGAGCTTTCCTTGTGGTGGTATTTGATCACCTCTGCGGTTTTTTTCTGTTCAAGTATTTTATTGGTAACAAAGGTTACAGAGTAAAATAACACACATTTCTGTGTGAGATGACAAAGGAGATACAGCGGTGCATTCCAGGTAAAGTGATTACAGACATATCTACAATATCAGCCGCGTATAGCTAGCTTGAAAACAGGTACTACATACTAAAAGAAATCGGAGCAGTGGGATCAACTAGGATCATGGTAATCAGATACAAACAGATCCAAAAATGTAAAGGAAGCGGCTCCACATCAAGAGTAGTACAAGGTAGCAAGTCATACTCTGTAGTTAGAAAACTAGGAAACCATAAACTAAATAGGGGCAGCGAATTGCAATACTGCCCATATAAATTCAATTAAAGTGTTTTAACAGGGGGACAGAAAAGTCCCAAAAGATAGGGATGGGAACGGAGAACAGAAAAAGAAAGAAGTGAGAGCGAGAGACAGGGAATAGAGAAGGGAAGACAGATAGAAGAGAAGGAGAGGGAGAAGGATAGGATTGTCAGCACGGCCGCAGAGTCTCCTGGGGAGTCGCTGTATTATAACGTAGGAATGTCGTGGCGTTCACAGGGTAGATAAGGTGACATCAAAATCCGGGGGGAGAAAGTGTTCCACCCCTGGGGACCAGATTTTGTCATGCTGAGAGACTTGATCTAAAACAATTGCTTCAATCTTACTATGTATCATTGCTTGGGTCACTCTGTTTTACCTCGGTTATGTGGAGACTAGGAGACTTCCAAGCCTTAGCTATGGTTTGTTTAGCGGCCGTAGTTAATTGAAGGAGGAGGTGGACTTGGGCTTTAGTGTAGTCACCTTTAATATGATTCAGTAAGGCCAACGATGAATCAGGGAGAAGGGTATCACGTAACAGAGTGGAAGCCATCTGAAATATTACTGTCCAGAATTGCTTTACCAAAGGGCAGGACCACCAGATATGCTCGTGGGTACCCCTGTCCCCGGAGCCCCGGAAGCATAACGGGGAGTAGGAGGGTAAGAATTTAGCTATCCACTGCATGAGCACTTTATAATTGGCCTCCAGAGCCAAATCACATTTTGGGTGGAAGTTTTTGTGTAGGCCCATATATGCGCCCAGTCCTCCGGTTCTAACGTTATTTGTAAGTCTTTAGACCACTGTGCAGCATATAAAGGGAGTTCGGATAGTGGAGCAGTGAGGTGATTATATATTTGCAAAATAATACCAGGAGCATGTGGATCAGAATGACATATCTTTTTCGTAGAATGACATCCTGGCAAATGGGGGGGCGAACCCCCGTCACTCTTTGAACGAAATGTGCTACTTGAAGGTAGTGGAAGTATTCAGTGGAGGGTAATTCAGCCTGGGCCTGAAGTTCCTGAAATGTTGTAAAAGCAGTTTTGGTCACTACATCACAGACCCGGCGTAGACCTGCGCAGGACCGAAAGGATTCCGGTTCAGTAAAAGCAGGAAAAAAAAGCGGGTGGCCAAAAAATGAAAGTAAAAGGGGTATGGGTGGAAACTAGTTGAAAGGGGGCTCGTAGATTGTCCCATATCTGGAGCGAGTGCCGCGTAATCGGATTCGTAATGGGTATGCGGACCGACGGGGGTAACCACAATAAGTTAGAGATCAATAGAGGAAAAACATCGATCACCTCCAAGCTGACCCATATAGGGATTTAAGTAGATGTATGAAACAAAGTGATCTGGGCGAGCTGGGAGGCCTGATAGTAGCGAAGAAAATTGGGAATCCCAAGTCCGCCACCAAGTCTGTTACAGAGAAGAATAGATCTGGCTATTCTGGGTTTAGTGGATCCCCATATGTATTTAAACATTCGAGATTGAATAATCCGATGAAAGTAGGACGGGACTGCCACCGGCAGGACTCTATAAAGGTACAATAATTTAGGTAGCAAAAGACATTTTGACAGCAGCCACCCGACCCAGCCACGAGACACATAACGATTTCCAAGAGTCCAGTAAGGATAAATAACAGATAGCATGGGGAGATAATTGGACCGAAAAAGAGAAGCAGGGTCACCAGTAAGTTTTATACCTAGGTATGGTAGAGAAGCAGAGGACCAAGAAAAGGGGAAATTTTCTTGAAGAGAGGTTACCTCACTAGCAGGTAGAGACACATTGAGAGCCCGTGATTTGGACTGATTGACCTCTAGGCCAGAGATTTTGGAAAATTTATCAAGGATTTGTAGCAAATTTGGAAGGGTTAAACGGGGGGAAGTTATGAATAAGAGTGCATCATCTGCAAATAGGCAGATCTTGTGGGAAGTAGAAGAAATTTCCAATCCTGACATCAGGGTTAGTCCTAATTAGGGCAGCTAGGGGTTCTATCGCCACCTTTGCGGTATTTATTTTTTGCGCTATAAAAAAAAATAGGGCAGAACATTTTGGAAAAAAAATTAGATTTTTGTCTAAATTTGACTTGGTAGCAGCTTACAATCCACTGCACAGCAAAACTCAGACTGGGAGTAGGAGAAGAAGTAGAGGGAGCCAGTCATTTGTGCTGCAGTGCTCATGTGCTAAAAGGAGCGTGCTGATAGTAAGATAGAGCAAAGTCACAGAAAGGTGAGCTCAGTATCGATCTGCTACTTTTTTCTATCTTTGTCCAGTCGCAAGCTTGAGGAGCGACACAGCATATAAGTATTATCGTGTTCTTTCTTTAATTGTTATACCTTTAGAGAAAATAAGGTTTCCAACTTACAGAGTTCTGCTGTGTGGCAGGACTGTGTACATGTTAGGAAAATGTACACAGTCCTGCTGTTTTCATACACGTATTTGTAATCTGTGTATAGGTTAAAAACAGGAAAAAAATTAAAAAATAAAACAACTACTGTAAGTGCCGTTATTCACATTCAGCTTGTCTCATACAGTTTGAAGGCTGAAGTTGCCTGAGTTTAGGTCAGTGGTTCTCAACCCGCCTAGTGCTATGACCTTGATAACATTTCACAAATTGTGGGGACCCCTAACAGTAAAACTATTATCGTATCCTGGAACCCGTACTACAGCGGTGTCTCGCAGCAGTGACACCTATGCTGAAATCAGGCGATAGGGTCATCTTCAGCCCCTCCCACTTCACTTTCCTCACCAGTCAGCTGACTTCTAGTCTCTGCCCCCAGCCATTCTGTGAACTGAATGGGCGGCTGCAAAGAGGCTGAGTGGACTCTAGGAATAGCCCAGCTGGGTGACCGTGAAAAGGCTGGGAGAGCGGTGTGGGCTTTAGAAACAGGCCAGGATTTGGTGACCCCTGGCAAATCATCATTCGACCCCCGAGTGGGTCCCGACCCCAGGTTGAGAACCACTAGTTTAGGTCCTCTTTAGGAACTATTAGTACTTGCCTCTAGTCTAAACTCCCTGTTTATTACTATTACACATCTGGCAAGTGCACGTTTGTAACACATAAACTGCATTGCTGGTGTTTAACATAAACATGATTTATATTACAAAAAAAAAGACATGGAGCTTAAGTATGCTTTAATGCACCCATAAGTATTGTGATATTTAAAGTGTAGATAAAGTATTTTTGTTCTTTTCATTTTAGAAGTTTAGAAAGGTTAAGACTCATTTTTTTTTTTTTTTTTAAACCATAGAAAAACAGGTAGGTAAAACTGGCTCAAAGTGTTCAAAATAATTTGAATTGTTGGTAAAATAGTTTTTCCATCCAAGTTTTATGCTGTGTTGAGCCCTGGTGAAGGGGGTTTTGCTGTCAAAACACATTGGCTGTTTAGAGTGTATATCACTTTTTTACCAACAAAAGTATCTTGGATTTTCTCATTCAGTTTTGGTCTGGTGCTTTTCTCTGTATTTCTATGATTTGAGCTGCTGTTGGATGACCATTGAGCAGATCTTTCCTGTGTTGGAGCCATCTCGCCAGAGCAATTGAGCTTTTTTGAGGTTGTATTTTATCTGACAACACACGTGGGTCTAAAATGTCCCAGTAACTCTGAGTACATTATTCTGGAGCTTTCTGTTTTCTATCTGTATCCTGCAGAGGATTTAGCTTTACCTCCTGTCCCAGGGACAGAACTGTCAAGGTTTACCAAATAATTATTCTTTCAACTCAGTTCTTGTAATATCTATAAATTATTGGATTTTCCATGACTTTTTGTACTGGAAAGAAAACCAACAGTGAAGGTGAAATCTACCCAGTAGTGACACAGGATATCAATAAAAAAAAAAAAATAGATGGGGGTTGTAGTCCTTCATTATTCCATTTAGATTGCTTTAATATTTTTGTATTGTCTACAGTTTTGTTTCATCAGACCTGTTAAGCCCCATACACACTATCAGTTTTCCTGCAGGTTTTTCTCTTCAGGTTTACCAAAACTATGTAGTGCAAGGGCCTGCCTGATTGCATACAAATTGAAACTCTTAAGCCCTGTACACACAATCGGTCAAACCGATGAGAACGGTTTGATGGATTTTTCCATCAGTTAACCGATGAAGCTGACTGATGGTCTGATGTGCCTACACAACATCGGTTAAAAAAACGATTGTGTCAGAACGTGGTGACGTAAAACACAACGTACTAAAAATATGAAGTTCAATGCTTCCAAGCATGCGTCGACTTGATTCTGAGCATGTGTGGATTTTTAACCGATGGACGTGCCTACAGACGATTGTTTTTTTACTATCGGTTAGGTATCCATCGGTTAATTTTAAAACAAGTTTGAATTTTTTTTAACCGATGGATAAATAACCGATGGGGCCCACACACGATTGGTTTGATCTGATGAAAATGGTCCATCAGACCGTTCTCATCGGTTTGACCGATCGTGTGTACACAGCATAAGGTTTCACCTCAAATTAGATGGTTTTGGTAAACCTGAAGAGAAAAACCTGCAAGAAAACTGATAGTGTGTATTTTATCATCCAAAGAATTTTCATATAGCGTGTACATAACTTTCAAATTATAAAGTGGTGTAGCTTTTAATGCAAAATGCAGTTTGACTAATTCCTTCACAGCTTCAGTGGAAATATTTAGGTAATGAATTGATGGTGTATAAAAGAGCATGTAGAAATATGTTAAAGTTTGCATTTCTGGAACTGAGAATGCAAATCGGAACCAATTAATGAAAATTTGTATGAAAATTCTCATATGACAAAGGCTTTTTTTTTTGTTTTTGTTTTTGTTTATTATTGTTTCTGATCATGCATGGTCTATATTTTCCTGTACGATAAGGGTACACTTCAAAATAAAATTATTCATTCTGTTCCTGTACAATAATTTTTTTGGAGTTTTGCGCTTCAGGAATTTCAGTGCGTAAATTCGGAAACAGCCGATTCCGAATTTACGTACTGAAATTCCTGAAGCGCAAAACTCCAAAAAAATTATTGTACAGGAACAGAATGAATAATTTTATTTTGAAGTGTACCCTTATCGTACAGGAAAATATAGACCATGCATGATCAGAAACAATAATAAACAAAAACAAAAACAAAAAAAAAAGCCTTTTTCATACGAATTTTCATTAATTGGTTCCGATTTGCATTCTCAGTTCCAGAAATGCAAACTTTAACATATTTCTACATGCTCTTTTATACACCATCAATTCATTACCTAAATATTTCCACTGAAGCTGTGAAGGAATTAGTCAAACTGCATTTTGCATTAAAAGCTACACCACTTTATAATTTGAAAGTTATGTACACGCTATATGAAAATTCTTTGGATGATAAAATACACACTATCAGTTTTCTTGCAGGTTTTTCTCTTCAGGTTTACCAAAACCATCTAATTTGAGGTGAAACCTTATGCTGTGTACACACGATCGGTCAAACCGATGAGAACGGTCTGATGGACCATTTTCATCAGATCAAACCAATCGATTCCGAATTTACGTACTGAAATTCCTGAAGCGCAAAACTCCAAAAAAATGATTGTACAGGAACAGAATGAATAATTTTATTTTGAAGTGTACCCTTATCGTACAGGAAAATATAGACCATGCATGATCAGAAACAATAATAAACAAAAACAAAAACAAAAAAAAAAGCCTTTGTCATATGAGAATTTTCATACGAATTTTCATTAATTGGTTCCGATTTGCATTCTCAGTTCCAGAAATGCAAACTTTAACATATTTCTACATGCTCTTTTATACACCATCAATTCATTACCTAAATATTTCCACTGAAGCTGTGAAGGAATTAGTCAAACTGCATTTTGCATTAAAAGCTACACCACTTTATAATTTATGCCCCACTTTTAATAACATCATTTCGATTTTGAGATTGAGTTTGCAAAATGTGGTCATCAATATCATACATTTCACATAATAGTGTACAATTGTAAACAAAATATCTTACCAGCATGTCCTGGTTTGCAACCTTAATATACATATCCGCATGTTTCTTATCTTTAGGGCAAATATCTTGAAGACCAGAAAATGGTGATAAGGTTACAGTTCGTCCAGTTGGCATAATAGGAAGACTGTTTGAAAATCCACCATCAAACCATTTCTGTGAAAAGAAATGCAGAAAAAAAATATGCTTTCATATTTATATAAAGCTTTTTGCCTTCCTCAACATTACGGAGAGAGAGCCCCAGAGAAGTGTCAATCATGAAATTAGGACTGAGAGGGATCCAATATAACCTTTCATATAGTATGTGATCAGTGCGTTTCATATTTTAACAGTCCATCGAGTGGCTTAACTGTCAAATGCCTCAAATGCTGACAGGGAGAATAGAATAGAATAGAATAGTTTATGACAGAAGAGACCAATAGGGTCTCTCTTGTCATAAACATCAGCAGTCAGCAGGCTTGTTTTCCTTTACACAATGTTTAGATTCAATTGATCATTGTAAATAAAAGTGGACAATCCATTTAATATAGAAAGATACTTTTGTAACCACTTCAAAAACAGGGCAATTTCCGCCCTTCCTGTCTAGGCCAATTTTTAGATTTCAGCGCTGTCGCATTTTAAATGACAATTGCGTGGCCATGCAACACTGTATCTAAATAACATTTTTATCATTTTGTTTCCACACATAGAGCTTTCTCTTGGTGGTATGTGATCACTAATGGGATTTTTATATTTTGCTAAACAAATAAAAAAAATGCAGACAATTAAAAAAGGAAAAAAAAGGTTTTCTTTGTGTCCGTTATACAATTTAGTAAATAAGTATGTTTTCTCCTTCACTGATGGGCACTTATGAGGTGGCACTGATGGGTACCAATATGTAGCACTGATGTTCACTGATGGGTGGCACTAATGGACACTGATGGGTGTCCTCAACATGGTGGGGGGTGGGTGCTGCCCCAAAGGCACTGTGTCCCCATGTTGATGGGGACAATAACCTCATCCCCACAACCGTGGCAGATCATGTGGCCTGGTATTGTTCAGGAAAAGGGGGGGTCACTCTCTCGTCCCCCCCTTTTCTGAACTGCATGCTCGGAAAAGGGTCTATGGATTTTGTGGGGCTCCACATGTTTTTATTTTAGCATAGTGTTTTTTTTTTGTTTTTGTTTTCTACTGACGGGCAATGCTGGCATTCTTTTCTTTACATTCATCCATCAGTGGGGAAGCCAGCTAACACATGATAAGTCAAGGTTGTTAAGGACGCAGGTGGCTGGCTTCCCAGCCCGCTGCTTAACAACCAGCTATTCTTTACACAGAATTTGAATCGGTCAATCATTTTTCGACTGATCCGAATTCTAATCATTCTGAAAAGTTGGAATTCATTCGAAAATTAAAAAAATAAATGAAGAAATAAATTTTAATGAAATTAAATCAAATTTTAATGAAATCAAAAACGTAGTAACATAACAAATCTAGTTGAAACTAAAACACATTTTTCCATTCTGCACATCTCTACAAATCAATGCGAGATACAGTATAGCTTTATGAGAATCTGAGTGGCACAAGTACATACAGATCTATGGATGCCTCCACCTACATATTTTAGTGAAGTTAAATCTATTCATCAAGTCAACAAAACCACTGAAAGGTCTCCCTGATCTGCCCAAGTGATGTATGTGGCAATCAGGGGTTATATTTAAATTCTCTCAGACGTAACAGAAGTCCATCTACCAATTCCATGGCCAGAGGGGTAACCTAGTCTACAAAGGCAATGATTATTGGGGTGGAGCATAGACCTTGAGAATCATTAAAATGTTGTCATTAAGTATAGCAGTACATGTTGGGCAGATGGGTCGGTCTTGAGATCTATGATCTCTGGTGAGAAAGACTTGGCTCATAAGATATAGACACCTTGTGGATAAGAAGAATGCATAGAATTAAAGTGGGTGTAAACCCCCATATATATATCCAGCGAAGTGAACAGCCTTAGATGATGCACAGGGATGAAACAGATCTCCCTACATAATCTTTACATGCATAGCTGCTGTCTTCAGCTTTACATATTCTTTAAATAAAGTTCACATAGTTTTAGAGATTTTCTCTTCCCGTTCAGGACTGGGAGTGGATTTTTGGCATACAGCCAAGAGAGCTGGAAGGAAGGAAGGAAGAAGGGAAGGAAGGAAGGAAGAAGGGAAGGAGGGAAGGAAGGAAGGAAGGAAGGGAAGGAAGGAAGGAAGGAAGGAAGGAAGGAAGGAAGGAAGGAAGGAAGGAAGGAAGGAAGGAAGAAGGGAAGGAAGAAGGGAAGGAAGGAAGGAAGGAAGGAAGGAAGGAAGGAAGGAAGGAAGGAAGGAAGGAAGGAAGGTGCAGAGTTGCGCTATGACAAGATATCTCCGCTAATCTATTTATGGAAACCTCCCCAGACACAAATTTCAGGCTTGTTTTATCTTGGCTGATGGGGGAAATTGTCAGAAGTTATCATGCTGATAACAGAACAACAAAACAGCAGAAACACACAGGAAGTAGTGCTTTTGAGAGAGATAGAAAAAAAAACACTACAGATACAGCATATGTGATTCAAATTTTATGAATCAGGTTTACATCCACTTTAAAGGATTTGACAATCCACAATGTTTTCAGTACCAAGACCTTGGAGCCTAACACTTGAATCTTCTGGAGACAAACAATATTGGGTTTAAAGTTTTTGGCGTTCTAGGAAACACTTTTGAGATTATGACACATTACTGTTTATACAAGCATCTGTAGATAGACTACACACATCTCTGACATCGAGCGTAGGAATTTGGAACCCCATCCCCATCAAGAGGCTTCAACTCTTCTCTAAATCTCTCATGTTTTTTGTGTAGCACCCCCTTACTTTCATAAGGGACACCATTGTAAATGTAGTGGGGTGAAAGACTTACCTGCTCTTACCCAGGTTGATTTGTGGTAAATTTGGGCTGCTGTCAGCCCTGAATTGTCCTGTGGGTCATTCTGTGCTCCAGAGATGCCGTCTCATCTCTGAGCAGCAGGTGGCGCCAGAGGGGTTCAGGCAGAGATGCTACTCTATCTACCTCGAGTTGACTGTTGGTTGTGTTAGACCAGAAATAAAGCATTGAAAATGTCAACCAACGTTCTGGACATTCTATTACTGCTCTCATCACCATCATCACCCCTAGACACCATCACAGAGGTAACTTAAATACGTCGATCCCAAATCTAACCAGCGGCTCCTTCGGGGGATGAGTGCTACATCTGTTTGCAACTAAGGAATGTGCTATCACCATTTTGGATTACTGAAAATCAACTCTTCCGTTTCCTAACCTCAAGAAGGGAATGCGCTCTGAAATGAAACCAGTGCTTTAAGGCCCGAGGATGGTCAGGGCTACTAGGGCCTTCTGTAATGTTTTTTTCATTGCAGTATCCCCTGCCCATAGCACCTCAGTGAGTCTAATGCCACGTACACAGTCAGTCGGAATGTCCAACAAGAAAACTGATGTAAGCTTTTGGTCGGAAATTCCGACCATGTGTAGGCCCCATCTGACTTTTTCTGTCAGAATTTCCCACAGCAAAAATTTGAGAGCTGGTTCTCAAATTTTCAGATGGGAAAAGTTCTTGTCGGAAATTCCAATCGTCTGTATGCAATTCCGATGCGCAAAAAAACATGCATGCTCGGAATCATTGAACTTAATTTTTCTTGGCTCGTTGTAGCATTGTACATCACCGTGTTCTTAACCGTCTGAATTGTGTGTGACCGTGTGTATGCAACACAAGTTTGAGCCAACATTCCGTCATAAAAAAAATCCATAGGAGGACAACCTATGTTGGACAGGACTTGGTTAAAGAAGACAGATGCTCCCACACCACATGGATGCCCAATAAATTATTCAAATCTTGGAACAACCTTATTTTTGCAATATCAGTATATTATAATATTTTGTCACTAAGCATGCACAACAAGACTGTCTTTGAGAGCATGCTTTGCACATATGTAAATATAAAGCAGATTTATAACAATAAAAAGGTAACCATGAATAAATCAGAATGAAGTAGTAGTTCCTAACACAATGCTTGCATTTTAAAGTATGCATGCAAATGTTGAACTTATGCACTGCTATTTAAAACATATAAATCATCACATTTACACTGTCCCTTAAATACTGTAATCAATTCAGGTAGCTGGAAAATCATATTAATATATGTGCATTGTACAATAGCCAAATGATGCATAACAAATGACTGTCAATTCTTTGGGGTCTTAATTACTCAGTATATCATACACTACTTCCACTTCTGTGTGATACTCCAGCCATGAAATCTTTATGTGCTCTGTGTCATTGATTGGATAGCATTAGTCATTGTAAGACTGGCTCCAATTTCAGTATAGTATGATTAATGCATATACATGCATTATATTGTGTAAGTGTAATAAGGAATTCTCAGTACTTATGTCTTAATGAAGACCCCAATCAGACCAAAATCACCAGTCGACTTTTTTACTATTATGTTATAAGGTTTTGATGTCTCTCCGAGTTTTAAGATGCCTATACTGAAGGCTAAATGATATGTAGCAACTAGGTTCAAAGTTGCTTTAACCACTTGACCTCCGAAAGTTTTACCCTCCTTCATGTCCAGGCCATTTTTTTGCGATATAGCACAGCGTTACTTTAACTGACAATTTCGATGTCATGCTACACTTTACCCATAACACAATTTATGTCCTTATTTTCCCACAAATATACAGGGTGGGCCATTTATATGGACACACCTTAATAAAATGGCAATGGTTGGTGATATTAGCTTCCTGTTTGTGGCACATTAGCATATGTGAGGGGGGAAACTTTTCAAGATGGGTGTTGACCATGGCGGCCATTTTGAATTCGGCCATTTTGAATCCAACTTTTGTTTTTTCAATAGGAAGAGGGTCATGTGACACATCAAACTTATTGGGAATTTCACAAGAAAAACATTGTGTTGGATTGTCAATGCAACCCTCTTCTCCCACTCTTCAAATACTGATAGCAACACCGCATTGAAATCTGCTGCAATGACCCGGTTACTGTGTTTACATGCCGCCGAGGTTAACACATGCGGAGCGGATAGAAATTGTGTTGATGTCTGGTGAACGCAGTAACCGGGTCATTGCAGCAGATTTCAATGCAGTGTTGCTATCAGTGTGTGAAGAGTGGGAGAAGAGGGTTGCATTGACAATCCAACACAATGGGCAGCACATTGAACACATTTTATAAGTGGTCAGAAACTTGTAAATAACTCATGAAATAATAAAGTTACGTTAAAAGCAAGCACACCATTGTTTTTCTTGTGAAATTCCCAATAGGTTTGATGTGTCACATAACCCTCTTCCTATTGAAAAAACTAAAGTTGGATTCAAAATGGCCGCCATGGTCACCACCCATCTTGAAAAGTTTCCCCCCTCACATATACTAATGTGCCACAAACAGGAAGTTAATATCACCAACCATTCCCATTTTATCAAGGTGTATCCATATAAACGGCCCACCCTGTAAATCTCGTTTGGTGGTATTTGATCACCACTGTGTTTTTAATTGTTTGCACAATAAACATAAACCTCCAGAAAATTTGGAAAATATATATATATATATATATATATTTTATTTTTTTTTCGGCTATAAAACATATTCAATTAAAAACAAACATGAAGGAAAAACTAAAAACTAAATAAAAAATAAACATTTCTTGATACATTAAGGTCAATATGTACTCTGCTACATCTTTTTGGTAAATAAAAATCCCATTAAGCATATATTGATTGGTTTGCATAAAAGTTATGCTAAAAATATGCACTGTCACTGTACCAATGGCACTGGCTGGGAAGGGGATAAACATCTAGGGCAATCAAAGGGTTACACGTGTGCCTGGCCAGTGTTTTGGAGTACTGTGGGAGCTGCTTTTACTAGGGGAAATAATCAATTTTACTCCCTGCTTTGCAGGGAAAGAAACTCTATTACTTCCCCACTGACAGGACAGGGCTCTGCCGTGTTTATATAGATAGGGTTCTGTTCTGTATAAATTTATGACAATCGCTGATCACCATCTGCTTTTTTTAATCACAGGACGCCAGCAGCACAAGTAAAACTAAGATGGCAGCTTTCTACTATAAAGCCCTGTACACACGGCCGGGAATCCCGTCAGGAAAAAAACAAACAGTTTTCCTGACGGGATTCCTGGCAAGCTTGCCTTGCAAAGCCATGCATACAGACGGGCACTCAAAACCACTGTTCTTTTGAATGGCAAAAACGTGGCGACGTCATCGACTGCCGTCGCCGCCATCTTGCTACACCCCACACTAACCTTGTATGCTACCGCACATGCATCAAAAGTCTTATCGAGCATGCGCGGGTTTATCTCAGACAGGTAAGCATACAGACGACCGGTTTTCTCGGCAGGAAACACTCTGCCGGGAATCCCGACGGGAAAATATAGAGCAGGTTCTCTATTTTTCCCGGGCAGTTTTCCTGTCGGTAAAACTGCTAGGGAGCATACACACGGCCGGGATTCATGTCAGGAAAATCGGTCGTTTGTACGAGGCTTATGAACTGGTCCCTCAGATCATTGACTCTGCAATGCACACAGCTCCTCTTTTAATGCATACAGATCCTCTTCAATGCACACAGCTATCACATAGCAATACTGGCTCCCCCGATCTCCTAAGGTGAAACCTTCTTGTCAGCATGCAGTGAAACTTTCTGTTTGCAAAAATGGGACCCATGAGCTATGCTCAGGTTTGGCAAATAATGACCCTGCACAAATGTGTACTCACACAGGCTGCATGCATCTAGAAAAGTCAGACAAAATTGAAGGCTCTGTCCCACCCAAAACACTTTGGCCCGGATTCACGTACCTGGGCGCATCTTTATTCTGGCACAGCGTATCTTGTTTACGCTACGCTGCCGCAACATTGAGAGGCAGATAAAATATACATGCATATCACTATATGAAATTTAATTTTGCACTATAGAGGTAGAAATATTGTGGAGGATTTAACCACCAATTAGAGTGCAACTTTAGCTATTTTTGTTTGGATAATTTGTCATGAGGACTGAATGACTATCGTACAAATTGCATAGGTTGGAGTTAAAGCAGAGTTCCACCCAAAAGTTGAACTTCTGCTCAATGTAGTCCTCCCACCTCCTGTGCCACATTTGCCACATTTGGAACATTCACAGATATGCTGTCCACCATTTTCGGGAACCTCAGCTGTGGGTATTGATGTCAGTGCGTGGCTCCCTCCTCCTTCCCTGGCTGCCAGGCCGGTAGGAGAGAGGAGCGGCGCCTTGAGCATGCGCAGTATGTTTCCTGGAGTGAAGCCGTAAGGCTACACTGTCGGATTCCCTTAGGCCCCTTTCACATTGCGGCGCTATACCGTCGGACTTGCCGCGAGTTGCGGCCGCTAGCGGTGTGGTATTAACCCCCGCTAGCAGCCGTGAAAGGGTTAATAATGCCTTACTGGCAGTATTGCCATGGTTTCCCATTGTTTTCAATGGGAAGGGGTGGTGAAGGAGCGGTATACACACCGCTCCTCTCACCGCTCCAAAGATGCAGTGAAGACGTTTTTCAGGCGGTATAGCAGTGCTATTTTTAGCGATGTACCGCCTCAAAAACTCCTCAATGTGAAAGGGGTCTTACCCACACTGGAGGCTTATTTTTAACCCTTACTTTATGTTGATTATATTAATAAAATGATAATGCACTATAAGAGGTTTCTGTTGTGTGTTATTGCTTTTGAAAGGGTGTCTGCATAATACACTTCTTGAGATCTAAATGGTCCAGGACTTTTTTATTTTATTTATTTTAATTTATTTGATTATTATGTGAAGTTATTTATAACTACAGATAAAGTGATATTAAATTCTGGTTTGAAAAGAAACAATGATGTTAACTTGAAAAGTGTCTTCTATTGCTCTTAACCTCCTCCATATCTCCAAATTCCTTTTTTTGTTGCTGTGATCCCACTTCCTGCTGGAGGATGTACATTATTCAAGACCCCACCGGATGTAGGCATGTAGCCTTCATCATATGCTTACTCCCAAGATAGACTAGAAACTATGAACTATGGTATTTGTAGGGTATATAGAGCAGTGCATACCACAACTAACATCCACTCATTTTTCAAAACAAACGAAAATGCGGTTGGGGGAAGGAGAGTTTCAGATGCTCATGGAGATCATTACATGGAGGAAGAAAAACACAGTCAGAAACACCAGCAAGAAAAATTGATTACAGGACCAATAAAGTGGTAGTAAACCGGGAAATAAAAACCTGCAAGACAATAGCATAATGTGCTAGTATGCGCTGCCGGCCACGCGCATTTGTTCCCCCGCCGAACCGCGGGCACCAAGGTACACCTATGACACTTTGCAGGAGCACGCCGACCTTCCGCGGTAGGGCGGCGGCTGGTCGGCAAGTGGTAAAGTTGTTCTAAAGTCAAAAGGCTGTTTGTCCTAATGCCTTCTATGCATAAAGATAAAAAAAGATTCAGTGTAAAGCAGCCCCCTCAGCCCCCTTAATACTTACCTGAGCTCCATCCCAATCCAGCCATGTTGCACAAGAGTCTCGGCTGTCTGGAACACTCCCTCCTCATTGGTTGAGACTGCAGCAGGGTGCTATTGGCTCCCAAAACTGTCAAAGTCAGTGAGCCAATGAGGGAGAGGGGGTGGGGCCGAACCACGTCTCTGTGTCTGAATATACACATCAAGCAGTGGCTCAGTTGCCCATAGCAAGCTGCCTATTTTATTTTTTTTCCCCTTAAAATAAAAACATTCATTCAATCAAAACACACTTTCACTGATAGAGATACAATTACCTGAAGGAATAGAAATACATTTGTGCTCATAGATTTTTTTTTATATATATATATATAAACATTAGCTACACTGAGAACCTAACATTGCTAAGGTTGAAGAACATTCAAGTTTGAACTCTGAAGACAGGAAAATCAGTACCTGCCAAGATAATGTGACAGAGGTAACAGCAGCATAAAATATAAAGGCAGCCCTCCACCGTTAGCAACAAAAAATTTCCTGAAAACAGAGAACCTCACCACATTCATGTCATTTTCAAATTTTAGGTTTGACTTTAAAATTACAGTCTGGACAGCAAATAAAAACATCCAACGTGTAAAATCAGCAAAGGTATTTTCAAATAAAAGAAGCATTTAATTGCACTTTAATTAAGGGATTTCAAAACTTAAGCAGATAAGGTAATGCTGGCTGTAAATGATGCGCTGTGACATTCCTTTGGCCGAAAATATAAATACCATGTTTATGTATTTAAATAAGAGGTTTAAGTTGTTGTAACCCCTTTCTATGTTGTACAATACCTGGCTGATCATGCCTGTTTCTGCCTTCCTCTCATGGCTGCCGATCTCTGATAGCGTTGTCAATTTTACATGCCTCTGTAATCCATCGCCCCAGGCTGAGTTCACACTTGTGTGATCACAGACATCCCATATGATTTGCACGGCATTGCTGTGCCGAGCACATATTCGTGTGATGCAAATTCGGCAATACAAACTGTATGGCTGAAAGTGCATTGCATTTTCACCACAATGGTGCAGGACACTTTTTTAGGTCCACACTGGAATCGAGTCACATGGGTGTTCACACCTATGGCCCATTTCACACATGCGGACCGTATGTCCGCTTTTTCATCCATCTGTGCAAGGATGAAAAAAAAAGGGACATACATTGATCCCTATGAGATAGCGGGCGTTAGCGGATGAACATCCGCTGACACCCAATCTCATCAGTGTCCGCAATCCTCTGATTCTGCAGACGGAGGAAAATCCTATTTTTCCATGGCTTGTGTCATGGCTTGTGTCATGTTTCCATGTCATGTGTCATGGCTCAAAATTCTTCTCAATGTAAAATGGCGGACCACCACAAATATCACCAGATGTCCGCCTGTTCGGCGAACAAGTAAAGTTCGCCGCAAAACGACCGCCGGGCGAACCTGCCAGGCCATCCTGCCAGGCCATCTCTAGTTCCCGCATTGCACAAATAAGAACCCAGCCTCAGTGTCTCTGCATCTCCCCTCTGCCCCTCCCTTTCTCCCGGTGTCTTCCACAGTCTGTGTGAGAGCCGATCTCCTCCCAGCCCCTCCCATTTCCTCCAGCCTAGATAGAGAAATGCAATTTTCCTTAGCTACTCCTTGGTAACCAGTACCCAGCCAGACAAATTCTAGCATTTCTCTCCTACGAGTGAAAAAAAAAATTCTGCTAGAAATGGGGTTGTACTGTAAGTAATTTTCTAGCAGAAAAATACAGATTTTTACCTTGGGGAGGTGTGCCCAGATGGTTCTGCGTTGGCAATAGAGTCAGTTCTACCTAAAGGAGAATTCACTACTAAAAAGTATTCCTGAAAAGCTCAGTCCAATATTTGTTGCAAGCAAGGACCATGCTCACCTTACTAACAGGAAGTTTAGAGTCCTCAAGTTCACTACTAAAATGTACTGGTGTATCCAACAGTAACCATGAACTAAGTTCAAGTTCTGCAATAAAGCATCAAAATAGCATACCTAGACCGGTCATTGAGCAAAAGTAGTGACTGTGACTTTGCCTGGCTGTGCGGCAATTACTAGGAAAAGAACCCTGAGGCCTCGTACACTTGACCGGTTTTCCTGCCAGGAAAACTGCCAAGAGCTTTTGGCCAGGAAAATCGGCCATGTGTATGCTTCCTCGCAATTTTCCCGACAGGAAAACTGCCGTGAATCACGGCGGGAAAATAGAGAACCTGCTCTCTATTTTCCCGGCGGTTTTAAACCTGGCAGTTTTTCTATGGGGAAACACATCAAGGGAGCATACACACGGCCGGGATTCCCGGCCAAAGCTCTCCCCGCAGTTTTCCCGATGGGAAAACCTCTCATGTGTACAAACCGAGCAGGTTCTCCATTTTCCCGTTGGGATTCCTGGCTGACTTTATACAGCCGGGAATCGCGGTCGTGTGTACAGGGCTTGAGCATCTATTCAGTGACCCTTGTGGTGATGAGCACTGCACAGTAAATTCCCATAAATCAGTTTGGACAGAAGCAGTGGAAAATACTAGAATGTATTTGGGAAAACTGAAGCAATTATAAAAGTTCCATGCAGATAGTATTCTGGGTTGTTCGTTGAATCCAAAATCTTAGGCAATTGGTAACCCTTAAGCCACTACATCAAGCTAAGGGAATTGTATAGTATGTTCAAAATACTATTGTGCATGAGTTGTTAAATGGTTCAGTCATTTTTGAAAATCTCAAGCGCTTGTAAATCTCAAGCCAACCAACCACAGAGACCTCCTAATGAGCTAGTATTCAATGGCAAACAATTATCATGGAATGCAAGCTTTGTTTTTGTCAAATGGAATTAATATGGAATACTGTATAAATGGCTAATAACACTGATCAATTAAATACATTATGTATTTTCATTACCTCGCCTTTATATTCCACAGCATTACTACCAGCATATACCGGCACAAAACAACTTGCCAAGAGTACCTATAAGAGAACAATGACAACATTTGTTACAAACATTCAATTCATCTTTTCCATTGGGATAACTAGCAATACTATTACCTGTCTGTAAACCCATTTTAACAAAGACTGAATTCAGTTAAAATTATTTACTTCAAGCAGGCTAAAAATATTAAACATTTAAAAAAATATATATATATTTTTTTTTATTCTTTACAAATCTGTCTAACACAAGTATAACGATTGCAGTTCTGCCCATTTTACGTTTGGGAGGTGATGAACCTCACCATCTCCTTGTTACATAAAAGCCATAAAATAATAATAAGCTGAAAAATGTCATTCTAGTTCTCAAGTACCTTTTTAGTTGCTCTACTATACTTGTTAGCAGCAGAGAGACATTTTCTCTTGTAAGTTATAGATGCAATTCTGCATTATTCAAGCTATGGAGATGTCAAAAGGCACAGTTAACCCTGCGTTTTGACATCTAACCTGCAATTCCTTCTTAAATAAGTGACTGTATTAATGGTTTTGAAAGCAGGCTACATGGCCTCATGTACAAGGTGACAAAACTATGTTTACGGTTAATAGCTTTTGTGGTTTGAATGCAAGTGGAGTTAGAAGGTTAAGTTAAATGATTTTGTTTTATTAAAATAGTGTAAAAATGATGTCGTTTTACAACAGTCAAAGATAAAGATATAATTCTATGTGTATATCATGTTCCAATGTCTAGGAACATTTGTTACCCACTTCAGCCCCGGAGGATTTGGTTGCCCAATGATCAGGCCATCAGGGGAAGGGAAGGGGAGGGAAGGGGAGGGGAGGGGAGGGCAGGGGAGGGGAGGGCAGGGGAGGGCAGGGCAGGGCAGGGGAGGGGAGGGCAGGGGAGGGGAGGGGAGGGGAGCATGGAATTCACAAAGCAAATGCTCCCAACGTTGCGCCGGCGTAACATAAGTTCTTAGGCGTAAGCCGGCCTAAGTCAAAGTAGGTGGAAGTGGGCTGGAAGTTGGCGTGATACATTTAAATGAAGCGTGACCCCATGCAAATGATGAGCCGAGCATCACACAAGTACTTAAAAACGAACTGCGCATGCGATCGTACCTTGGACCCTCACAATCACGTCGAAACAACTGCCTACGATACGTCGAATCACTGCCTACAGTGTAAACGTAACCTACACCCAGCCCTATTCACGTACTACGTAAACTACGTAAAATACGACGGCATTCGTTCCCTGGTCCATACCTTTGCATGAGTTGCGCCTCCAGTAGGGGAATAACTTTGCGCCCACGATATGCCAGCGTAAGCAAGTTACGTCGGTGGACTGAAGCCAGTTTTTAGGTGTCTTTTAGTTCTGTGGGCACGGCGCACAGATACGACGGCACATATTTACACTTACGCGGCGTATCTCGAGATACGTCGGCGTAAGTGCTTTGTGAATCCGGGCCATTTTTTCTACAAAATAGGGGATATATTTATGAAATTTTTATTAATATCCTTAAGACACGATCTGCGACTTATCGTGACTGCAGCATTATGGGGGATGCTATTTTGTGACCATTGTCATTTATACAGGGAAGGGGTTAACCACTGGCAGGGAATGGGTTAACCACTAGGGGGCGAGGAAGGCACAAAGTGTGTCCTAGGGAGTGATTCTAACTGTGGGCGAGATAAGCTAACAGTGACACGACATTGATCACTGCTCCTGATGTTCTGTCACAAGGCAGAACAGGGAAATGCCTCGTTTACACAGGCATCTCCCTGTTCTGCAGCTCTGACATGATTGTGGGACACTGGCGGACATTGAGTCCTGCGGGCAAGGTCACGGAGTTCGGGGCAGGGGCGCGCACATGTCACTGGTAGTGCATGCGCAAATTCAAAAGCAACATACCTGTACATTGCTTTGCGCAGCCGTGCCATTCTGCCAAGGTATATATATAGGAGGCAGTTGGCATGCGGTTAAAGCTCAAACATTAGAAAGCAAATTGAAGCACATACACTGTTTTACCTGGCAAATGATTTGTAATTCTGTGCAGTCACACATATGATTTACGTACTGCTGTACGGCAGATCAGGCTTACACTGCAGCAGCAGAACAGCTTAGTCAAAACATATTTTTTTTTCAAATCAAGCTTTATTTAAAGCTAAACTCCAACTTTCTGTTCACTAGAACTGAATAGAATGATCAGTCCCAGCATAGATCATACCTCTGTACCTTCTCGCTGGGTGGCCCAGCTGCCTGGTCAATGGCGCCCCCCTCCCCCTTATGTGCGCCAGCGTGATGTTGGGGGCTGGGCTGGGCTGTGGCGGCGCTCCCCATATGAGCCTCTCCCCCGTTGGATATCACACATACTGTAGGATTTGTCACACCACTTTTCACTGTGGAACATTATGCACCATGGCATATTTGTGTTGGCAGCTGTCACCCTTTTACGTCCCCTCAGCTCCCGGATGCGACACCTTTTGGCCATTCTGTGATTCTCATCACCGCACCACCATTGCACAGATGTATCAGTAATTCTGTGGGCAAAATATAAATATGGGGGGGTTTCTCTTATTCTATATCTGCCCACATGTTCCCACAATTCCTTTAGATCAGATATAGATTAGATAGGATTGTCTCTTAATTATAGATGATCACTACGATTTTGCTCCTGATGAGAGGCTAAAAAGGCCTGAAACACGTAGAGCTAATAACTACTGATGTGTACATATTCATTAACATTTTATGGACGTTCTTTTTAACATATTTCTCCTTTTTTATCTCCATTTAAAGATACTTCAGCAGGTCATTAATCTGTACAGGTTTTAACTGCAATGTATGCTAAATATGCATCAATTACTCCATGTATTTGTAAATATATGAAATCTCCTTGTTGAAATGTTAAGTACTGTGCAATATTTGGTTTGAATGAAATGTAAAAAGTATTGATATATAGCAAAATGCATAAAATTGAAATATGAAATTATATGACAACTTCAACGAATTAAATGCCGTCTTATCTAATTTATCTATCTGCGTCAGTGTGCCTCATATAAAGTCCTGCCACTTGTCCGCCTCTTTAAATACTGAACCGAGGGGGCGTGGCCTGGCGCATGGAGGAGTGAGACGTGTGTGCTGAGAGCTCCCGCACATACGGCCGGATCAACAGCCTTAATCGCCGCACGGACACACCAGACAGGTCGGTGATGGGTCGCAAGGGTGGGGGAGACACTCACCATCACTCGGACCCGGGCAGGGACGGCGAAATCGACCGCTTCTTCCCCAAAATCCACCCGGAGCAGCGCGGCACCCCCTCGTCCAAGATGGCGGCGTCCCGTTCCTCTGGGACACACGCTGCCTCACAGGGAGCCTCATCACAGCGCTCTGCCTCTGCCATGAAAACCAGGCAGAGGGCCATCTCTCCCCCTGAATCGGATGCAGGCTCTGTGCAATCCGGCTGTCGCTCCCCAGACTCCCACCGCTCCTACACTGGCTGGGACCTGGAGGCTTACATTAAGGCCTTACCCACCAGGCATGATTTTGAGGCCTGTGTGCAGAGAATGGAGCGCTCCTATAAGCAGGAGATCTCAGAGCTGCGAAGGGATGTTACAGATAGACTGGAGGAGGTGGAACGTACTGTAGAAGAGACTGCCACCACCCTACAGACCCACGATGCCATATTAAATGACCATACTATCCAGATCCAGCAGCTGATGCTGTCCCAAGATGACCAGGAGAACAGGGCCAGACGCAACAACATTCGTGTCCGTGGCCTCCCTGAAGCAGTGGAACATAAAGACCTGGCCCCCGTGATCACCGCCATATTTAATGAACTGCTTCTAAAAGACAAAGACTCTGCTATAGAACTGGACCGGGTCCACAGAGCCTTGGGACCCAAAAACCCCAACTTGAACTACCCCAGAGATGTGATTTGCAGGGTCCACTTCTATGCCATCAAAGACGCCATTATGCAAGCTGCCCGTGCTCAAGAAGCCATTCTCTATGAAGAGACTCGCATTCACTTGCTACCTGACATCTCCAAACTTACCCTAGATCTACGCCGGGCCCTGAAACCTCTCACGGCGGCCCTCCAGGCCAAACAGATCAAATATCACTGGGGCTTCCCTTTTCAGCTGTCGGCTTCGCACGAAGGTAAATCGGCAGTGTTCCGCACGCTGGGTGACCTCCCTAAATTCTTGGGGACTTTTGAACTTCCACTGATACCTATCCCAGACTGGCCCCTGCACTCTGCCACCCCAGGATTTCAACTCTCCTCTGGTTGGAGGAGACAGACCAAGAAACCCAGACACTCCAAGCCGGAGGCCGCCAAGTCATCTGCTGGATGAAGTGACTCTGCCTATATAGTATTATTGGCTTCTCCATTTCTCAGGTTCCGGCCTGTGGACTCGCTCCCTTGTTGGGATGTTCGGCTGCTGGATTTCCTCGGCCTGCACCCTCCCACTGGTCTGGTTTACCCTTAAGTTCCCTCTCCCCCCCTGATTATTCGACATGTTGTTGCATTTTCTCCCCCCCTTCCCCCCCTTTTTTTTTTGTGTTTTTTACTTGTTTTTACTTTTTATCCACATGTTTCTGGTGTGTCCGTCTGTTGTAGACAGGACTCTACGGGACGCTGAATCCTGAAGTGCTTGGTGGGGGGTAACACCCCCGCTTTGCATGTCAACTCTGTTTATTTGCACGGTCTCGTGGGGTCCTGGCTTGACTTGAACTGTTGATTTCTGTTGATGCTTAAATGTTTAAATACAAAGTTGTGATATGTGCGGGGCTCTCTCCGTGCGGGGACCATGTTCCCCAACCTAGGCCTTTCAGCTACCTCTACGGTATTGGCTGAACCGTTGCTTGCAACGCAGTTAGTGTGGCCGTTTTGGCCCAACTTTCCTTCCACCTTTTTCTTCTCTACTCTCCTCTCTCTTTTCCCTGTACCCCTCCTCCCTGCACTACCTTTCATCCCCTTCCCCCCCTCCCCGGCAGCGGTGCGCTCACTCCTGGTAGGTACTTGCTCTCTACCTCTGCAATACCCACATGGCTAAATCTGATTTCTTGACGGTGTCGTCCCTGAACTGTCGGGGGTTTAACACCCCTGAGAAACGGAGGCAGATTGTGTTCCACTTCCATAAGCTCCGCACCCAAATTCTCCTCCTCCAGGAAACCCACTTTAGGTCCGACTCTGTCCCGCAGCTATCTTGCAAACACTACCCTACCTGGTACCACAGCACCAACCCAGCCGCAAAGTCGAAGGGGGTTTCCATCGCTTTCCATGCTTCTTTCACACCTGATGTTTTAGACTCCTATATAGACCCCAATGGGATATGTATTTTCCTTAAATTGTCATATAAGAATGTAATTTACAACGTAGCTAATGTATATTCTCCCAACCAGAACCAACTGCAGTTTCTCTCCTCCGTGGTCTCCCGCCTGCAGAAGTTCGGTGCTCATAACATGATCCTGGGTGGTGACTTCAACGCTGCTATGGTGCCACGTCTGGACACGTCGACTGGTAAGTCCTCGCTCTCCCTGGCTAGTCTGACCAAGCTGCGGTCCCTCCTTACAGACCTTTCCCTTGTAGACGTGTGGAGGGTCTTACACCCAACAGATAGGGACTACACGTACTACTCCCCCGCACATTCCTCATATAGTAGATTGGACTACATCCTCATCTCACAATCCCTTCTGGACCTCTCCCCCACTGCATCCATCGGGCTCACATTGTGGTCGGACCATGCTCCTGTTCACGTCACATTGGGGAGGGTCCCTTCTCACAAACCTAGAGCCTCTTGGAGGCTCAATGACAACTTGCTCTCAGACCTGACGTGTAGTGACGACATTACTCAGACTATCGCCCATTTCATCTCGGACCACGCCCAGGATGACACGAATTCGCTCACGAAGTGGGAGGCACTTAAGTGTGTCCTCAGGGGAAAATTTATCCAACACGGGTCTAGACTTAAAAAAGCCCGCTCGGCAGACATTACTCGTCTCCTGGCCTCTATCGCGACCCTCGAGGAATCACATAAGAGTTCCCCGGACGCGTCCACACTTGTTGAGTTGACTAATGCCAGAAGGGATCTTTTGCAGATCTTCGCTGAACGCTCATTGGTCGCCAGAGATAAGGGGCGCTTTACGCACTACTCGCAGGCAAATAAATGTGGCAGACTGCTGGCTAACACCCTGCAGCCGCGGCTAAGTAGAAAGCACATCCCCCTGATTGTCTCTCCTACCAAAGGCAAACTACAGGCCAACTCTGCTATAGCGGAGGAGTTTCGCCAATACTATGCAGGTCTTTACGACCTTCCCTCTCCATCCCCTACATCCCCCCGCCAGACGGGCGGACCTCCTTGTGATCTGCCCTCCTACATTGAAGAGACTGCCCTTCCTACCATCCCTGCTTCCTCTATTGAGGAACTGGAGACTCCCCTCTCGGTGGAGGACTTCCTTGCCACCATTAAAAAACTTAAAAATGGTAAGAGCCCCGGCCCTGACGGGTTTACCTCGCGTTTTTATAAGACGTTTGCTTCCCAATTGGCCCCTCTCCTGGCTAAAGCTTTTAACGCCATTGACGACGGTGCCTCCCCTTCTTCCGCCCTTCTCTTAGCCCAGATTGCGGTCCTTCCCAAACCAGGCAAAGACCCATCCTGTTGCTCTAATTATAGGCCCATATCGCTTCTGAATATAGACCTGAAACTTTTCGCGAAGGTCTTAGCCCATCGACTTTCCCCGCTGTTGCCCGATGTTATTCATGGCGATCAAGTGGGATTTGTTCCGGGTCGCGAGGCCCGAGACAACACCACTAAGACTATACATCTCATAGCCTACGCTCAACGTCACCGGATCCCAGCTTGCCTCCTCTCCTGTGACGCGGAGAAGGCATTTGATAGGGTCAGTTGGTCATTTTTGCAATCTACCCTCACCCAATTAGGTTTAGGCCCGAAGATGCTTGCTCGCATTATGTCCCTGTACTACACCCCCTCCGCCACTGTTCTGGTTAACGGAATTCAATCCAGCATATTACCCATTAAAAACGGCACCAGGCAGGGGTGCCCCCTATCTCCTCTTCTCTTTGCTCTTGTAATCGAACACTTGGCCCAAGCGCTCAGGGCAAACCCGAACATACACGGGATCCAAACGTCTTCTTCCCATTGTAAACTCTCACTGTACGCGGATGACTTGCTCCTCTATGTCACCCGTCCCCACGTCAGCATTCCCTGTATTCTAGCTGAGATCGCTCGGTTCGGTAGGCTGAGTAATTATAAATTGAACTTGTCTAAGACTGAAGCTTTGAATCTCTCCCTCCCTCTCCCTGCCCTTAATGCCCTTAAGTCAAACTTTTCCTTCCAATGGAGGGATAAGTCAATTTCTTACTTAGGGACAGCAATCCCACGCCAGTTGTCGGATATTTTTGCCCTTAATTACTGCCCGCTGCTGACTAAACTGCGACGCCTCACGGAAACCCACATGGATTTGCCGGTGTCGTGGTTCGGACGTATGAACACACTCAAGATGGATATCCTCCCCAAACTCTTGTATCTTTTCCAGGCGCTTCCGATAGCCCTCCCTTCCACTTTTTTCCGCACGGTACGCTCCATGGCCATTCAGTTTGTATGGAGGCGAAGCCGACCCCGGCTGAAACATAAGCTTCTTTGCTCTCCCATCTCGAACGGAGGGGCGGGCCTCCCTGATTTTGAACTTTACCACGTATCAGCTGTTCTATCCCGGGTCCTGGAGTGGTTTCCCCACCCCTTGGGTAAGGTGGCCATCTGCGTCGAACAAGATCTGTCCTCAGTGGACCTTCGGGCCCTGCTATGGGGTCATGCTTCATCTCATCGCACCCTATCGGGGATATCTCCCCTCACTAAAGATGCCTTAGCAATATGGTACCGAAGGAGAGAATCCTACGCCCTATCTACCGAACCGAGTCCATTGACTCCCCTTTTCGACAACCCGGACCTCCCTGAGGGTAGGGGACTTCACTCCTTAGCGGGCTATCAACGTGAGAACTGGCCCACTGCACAAAGTTTTATCCATGCCACCTCAGGATCCCTCGTGCTGGGTCCGTCGTCAGCTTCCCCAAGAGTAACCTGGCTCACACACATGCACCTGAGGACCTACTGTAAGACGCTCCACGACTCCCGACGGGTTCATAGACCACTGACGGGGTTTGAACAACTTTGCTCCTTTTCTTCATTTCAACGGCACACTCTCTCACTGATCAATAGGTTGGTACTAGGCCATACACATAGTACCCTTCCCAAATTTACTTCGGCTTGGTCGGAAGAGCTAGGGAGGGACATTAGTGAGGCGGAGTGGCGTAGGGCCTTCTTCTATACTCACAAATCCTCCATATCGAGCTATGCTCAGGAGAAAAATTACAAAGTGCTTTCGCGTTGGTATCGTGTGCCTACCACCCTCAGGATCATGTTTCCCGATGCCTCGGACTCCTGCTGGAGATGTGACTCGGCCACGGGTACGTATGCTCATATTTGGTGGGATTGTGCCAAAATTAGCCCATTCTGGTCCCAAATTTTCTCAATTTACTCTGACCTCTACGCTGAACCACTCACCCCCTCTCCATTCATAGCTCTCCTCTCCATTCTCCCCGGTGCTACCAAATTTCAGAAAAACTCCCTTCTAAGGTTTTGTTTGAGTGCAGGACGGCAGCTGATATCTAGGCACTGGAAGTCGACTGCTTCCCCAACCATTATTGAATGGATAAATGAAATGAACGGCATTATGCTCATGGAGGAGCTGCAAGCCAAATCCCTTGATAGATATGCTAAATTCGCCTTTACATGGAGTGTTTGGAGGCATTACTCCACTTCGGACAAACTTAAAGACTATCTCCCAGCCATGGTGACCCCTGATACTCGGTAGACTTGGCCCCTAACCCCTGAAGCACTGGTGGTTCACACCCCGGTTGCTCTGCTCTCCAATCCCTACGGCTGAGACTGGTAGCTAGTGGGGGGGAGAAAAGGTATTATTTTATTTTTAATTTTTTTTTATTTTTTCCTATTTTTACTCATTTATCTTTTCTCTTTTAAACACATTGCCTTTAATTGTACTTATTCAAGACGCAACAATGTGCTCCTGCCGAGAAATGAGCGCACCGCTCCCTTTACCCTGCTCCCCATCCTCCCCCCTCCCCCTCCCCCCTCCTGCCCTTCCTCCCTCATTTTACATCTCATGCCATCTTTCTTCTCTACTTTCCTCTTTCCGTTTTTTCCTTCCGACTGGCTCTCTTCAGCCGGTCTCAAGTTTTATTTCTGCATAATATGACCACTTTACATGACCAGTTACCTTTATGTTTTATTATTATGGCTCTTGCGTATTCTTTACATGAGAAATGGATGAGACAGGCTATCCGCTTTACCTGCCGGCCTGAGGCAGCTTGACCTCCGTTCCTCCCCTGTGTCCTGGACGCAGCTGGATCCCATCGGGGCATCCGGGCCAGGGGAGGACTCGGTAGTTTGTGGACAGATCCTGTAACCATGACAAATTCCCATACCCAACCCTTGTAGCAGTAACTGTTTGTGTTTACTTAATTTTAGTAATACGGATTGTGTATGATTTATGTCAATTGGCCCGAGTTGCCCTTTGTTGGACGCTCGGTTAAAAAATGTTACTCTTCTGTTTTTTTCTGTCTTAAAAAACTCAATAAACCTTTATTGAACCTAAATACTGAACCGAGATGGAGGAGGGGATCTGAACGGCCCCTGAACCTCATTTAAAGTCATTAAAAAAAAAAAAGTATTCAATTTGTCACCTCTGTACCATGTTATTCTGTTGTTTGCAAATCTATGGATATTCTGAGTTTAGTTGTGGCTTTGTATCATTGGATATTCTGAGTTTAGTTGTGGCTTTGTATCATGTGACAATCTGTATAGTTTGATGTAGACTGAATGCCTTTCATAGCCACTTCCTGCTCCATCTCTAGCCTAAATCACACCCCCTCTGTAGTCTTTCAAACTGTGCAGATGATGTAACTTCCTCCACAGCTCTGATGGTGGGTGGGATGAAACACATTCCCTATTAGCATTCAGCCCTGCCCAGTCACACCTACAGAGAGAGTCCCAACTTTCCAAGTCAACAAGTTAACAAAGTGTGTGTTTTCTGTGCTGGTTACATTCAGAAATATGATATACATTGCTGCGCATTTTCGAAAACAAACTGCAAAGCATACTTTTTTTATTTTAGGTTGCTGTGCATTTGGAAACCGGCAGATTCAAACGATTGGTATAACGCAAACCTGATTTTGTATTCGAAACACGTGTCAAAGCATGCATTTTCTTGCAGGTTGTCATGCGCTTGGAAAATGTGCAGATGAGAATGCAACCTAAATCGTAATAATTTGGTGCGCATTTTGGAAATGCACATCAAAGCGTGTGTTTTCTGTGCGGGTTGCCATGCATTCAGAAACATGCAGATGCAAACCCAGCCTAAATGACACTGTGGGAGCAACGCGTGTTTGGTGGTCATAGCCATGCATTATTTGTGTGGGTTGCATGATACAAACATGCACAAGTGCCCTCTTAGCAAGCGATAGTGGGGGGGAGAGGAAGATCAGAGCTGCTCTCTGAAAAAACATTACACAGAGCAGGGAAGTCTAAGAAACCATTACACAGAGCAGAGAAGTATGACAAACCATCACACTTAGCAGGGAAGTATAAATAACCATTACACAGAGCAGGGAAGTATAAAGAAGCCATTACACAGAGCAGGGAAGTATAAGAAACCATTACACAGAGCAGAGAAGTATGACAAACCATTACACAGTGCAGGGAAGTTTGACAAACAATTACACAGAGCATGGAAGTATAACAAACTAATACACAGGGCAGGGAAGTATGACATATTTTATTACATTTTTTGCCTTCAGAATCACTAACTTTCTGACTAAAGTTCCACTTCCTGCTTGTTTCCTATTCACTGCACAGGGGAATTGAGTGTGGGTGGGGATAAAACAATTCCATTCCTCCCCCAAGCACCATCCGCATGAAGGCTCAGAAACACCCAGAGTAACCCTTATGCCTTGTACACACGGTCGGACTTTTATCGTGCAAAAGTCTGCTGTGAGATCATCGGAAGTCCGACAGAAAGATAGAGAACATGTTCTCTAAGGCCTCGTACACACGAGGCAATCTATCTGTTCAAATCGGTTGGACCGACCGATTTGAACAGATCTGTCTGCTGGGATTTTGGTTTGCTCGCGTGTACACACGAGCAAACCAAAATCCCCGCCAGCAGACAGAGCGCTGACGTGTCGGTGACGTGGCGGTGACGTTGGCGCCGCCACGTCACCGCACCAGGAAGTAAAACACTTCCGCGCATGCGTCGAAATCATTCGGTGCGTGTGCGAGAAGACATGTCTGCTGGTTAGCATACTAACCAGCAGACATGTCGGGCGGACGGGTTCCCAGCCCACAGATTTCAAAGCATGCTTTGAAATCTGTCGGCTGGCCAAATCCGTCGGCTCGCCCGTACACACGGTCGAATCTGTTTGCTGGGACGGTCTAGCAGATCGTTTCCAGCAGACAGATTTGATCGTGTGTACGAGGCCTAAGGCCCGTCGGACTTCGACCAAAAAAGTCTGATGGAGGCTACACATGGCCGGACTTAGAGAAAACAAGCCTGCCTGACTTTTTTTCTCGGAAAGTCTGACCGTGTGTACGAGGCATTAGACCCACCCACATCAACTCCCACAGCTGCTACAATTGACTCCCATAGCCCGCCCTGAAACTACAGAGGCTCAAAGGATGATGGGACATTTAGTATTAGGACTGACAAAGCAAGGAAATTGAGCCAGGAGAAGGAGTGACAACACAGACACAAAATCCTGCTTTATACAGTTAAATGAGGCAAGATACCGATACACTTATGCCCTGTACACACGATCGGTTCATCTGATGAAAACGGTCCGATGGATTTTTTCATCAGATATACGATGAAGCCGACTTTCATCAGTCTTGCCTATACACCATCAGTTAAAAAAAACGATTATGTCAGAACGCGGTGACGTAAAACACAACGACGCGCTGAGAAAAATGAAGTTCATTGCTTCCGAACATGCGTCGACTTGATTCTGAGAATGCGTTGATTTTTAACCGATGGACAAGCCCACAGACAATAAAAAAATTCTATCGTTTTTTTAACCATCAGATCATTTTAAAACAAGTTCCTAGTTTTTTCACCGATGGATAAAAAAACGATGGGGCCCACACACGATCGGTTCGTCTGATGAAAGCGGTTCATCAGATAAACCGATCGTGTGTACGTGGCATTACAGCAGGAATGTGATCAATTTATATGCACAATGAATCTGTTGTTTTGGGGAGGAAAAGCTGAAATTCACACTTACCTGGGTTTCAATAAATCTGGTAAAAATCCATTGAGTCTAAAGCCCCATACACACCATCAGATTATCTGCAGATTTTTGTCTTCAGATTTACCAAAACCATGTAGTACAAGGGCCTGTCTGATTGCATACAAATTGAAACTCTTAAGGTTTGACCTCATATTATATGGTTTTGGTAAATCTGCAGAAAATCTGATGGTGTGTATGGGGCTTAAGTTATAAGAAAGATAAACCCATAAAGCCTCGGAAATTCCGACCGTGTGTATGCCCCATCTGAGTTTTTCCATCGGATATTCCGAGGAATTTCATCGGAGTTTAGATAGAGAACATGTTCTCTTTTACTCCAATGGAATTCAGATATGAGTTTGGCCAGGAAAAAGCCTGATTTTGTGTACGGGGCATTTGTTTTTGTTTTTTTGTTTTTTTGTTTTTTAAGCGCTGGTTTATGGCACACAGTCAAAAACGCATCCCTATCCTGCTGATTGGACGGCAAAATAGCAACAGCAGATAACTGATGAGTAATCATTCTGCCTACTTCTGCTGTCAGCATATTACCTATCACTGGAGCATATCCTAGAGCTAACCTTACCTTTCCAGTCTAAGTGCTATTATAGAAATAATTTTATAGTAGGCTAATATCAGGATACATTTATAGTAGTGTTCTTATAAATCCATGTTTAGGTGCATAAAACAAAGTTTCCTTGCATTCAGCCCAGTTAGCCAGGGATCCCTGTTGTGTGATAATCAATAATGAAAAACTGTTGCTGTTGCTATAGGAACACAGGCACCAAGAGCATTTGGGAACTTAATAGTATTGTGGAGATTGAACAGAATTACTTGGTAAAAGCAACAGCATGTGATCATGCAAAGGAGCAATGTCATCTGTAATATAGTGAGTCCGCTCACGCTGGTCACAAACACTCCCGAGATCTATATACAAAGCCTGTTTTAATCTTTTCTAAATGTGAGTACCTGCTGTTTTAAACTAATAAACACAACATTTATTATGGTATCACACTATTTGGGCATCTTTTCTCTTCGAGCTGGACGCTGGATTGAAGCATACAGGGGGTTAGAGATTAGCCAGAGTGCAGCACAGGGCTTACACTGTGGAGGCTTTCCACCCGAAGAGGGGGCTTCAATCTGGTGAGTGCGGGACACATCAGAGCATGAAGGAAGGGAGCACATTATGTGTGGCACGCAGCACTTTGCATGAATATCTAGCTATTTCTGGCAAGATAAATCCAGTATCATAAGACACAAGGGCCCAGATTCACAGAGCAATTACGCCTGTCTAACTGGTGTTAGACAGGAGTAATTTCAAATTTCGCGCGCCGTATCACTAGTTTGAATCCTCAAACCATGATACGGCGGCTTCTGGCTTCGATCCGAGAGGCTTACGTCTTCGTAAGCCTTCGGATCTACGCTGCGATATTTTTGCGGCCGCTGGGAGGAGTTCGCGTCGTTTTCATGCGTCGGGATATGCAAATGAGTTTTTACTCGATCCACGAAGATACGAGCGGTCTTCGCAATCGCTTTCGTCTATTTTTTTATACGTACTGTTAGACCAGCTTTTTGCTGGTCTAACGGTGCGTAGCCCATGTGAAGTATGGCCGTCGTTCCCGCGTCAAATTAAATTTATTTTTTTTTTTTACGTAACTCGTTCGCGAATAGGAATCTCCGTAAACGACGCTACTCAAGAAAAAATGACGTAACGACGTGATTTCGCGCAATGCACGGCGGGAAATTTGCGAACAGAGCATGCGCAGTTCGATCGCCGCGGGAACGCGCCTATTTTAAATGATTCACGCCCCCTACTCGCGCAGATGGATTGCGACGGGAGAAATACACTACGCCGCCGTCGTTTACTGGACAAAATCTACCTGGATTCCACGTAGAGCCAGGTAAAAAACGGCGGCGTAGTGTATTTCTGATACTCTACGATAGTCTAATTCTATCTGAATCTGGGCCAAGGACTTTATATCATTATTGGTTAATTTTTAATGTTCACTGTTATATTTAAATAATTATAGCACTTGTTTTTTAGCACTTGGTATTAACTTAGATCATTTATATTAATATATGTTTTTTTCTATGCATAAGATATTTCTATGTGCACGGGCTCTATTTAGAGAAAAGACATCACCAATTATTTATATCATTTATTTATTTTAACTCAATCTTGTTACATCAACCTATTCATATCAAAGAAGGCGCCAACACCTACACACCCCTCTTCTTTCATGAGTTCAGAATCAAACTTGCCCCAGGGAACATGTAGAACCCCATTGAAGTCAATGAACTTTCGAAAAAAGTGTTAAAGCCCAATATTCAAGTTTTGTCGGAAAACGTCTTTGACTGCCCCAGGGAACATATTGGAAAAAAAAAGGTTTTTCTGGAGCAGCGATTTTAATGATGCTTAAAGTGAGAAAAAAAAATGCAAAATTCCTTTCAATATCGTACCTGCTGGGTGTCTATAGTATGCCTGTGAGGTGGCACATGTTTAGAACTGTCCCTGCACAAAATAAGATTACTATAAGAAAAAAGTAATTTAAGACTGCTTGCAGCTTTAATGTAATGTTTGGTCCCTGGCCCTGCAATATGGATAAAAATCACTGAAAAAAATAGCATGGGTTTCCCCGCCACCACTCCCCCCAGGTCATTACAAGACCCATTGGCCCTATATACTTTGAACAGCAGTATACAGGCGGTGCAAACAAGACAAGGACTGTAGGTTTGTTAAGTAGAATCTGAACCATGTCATACTTTGCTGCTGCATATTGCACAATTTCCTAAAGAGACCCTCAACAAACTACATGACACTTGTGCCTGTGTTAAAACAGTTCGAGGGACTCCTCAGGAGGACACGGTGGGACTAGGGAAGGATTGTGTGATGCCATTGTGCAGAGGGAAGAGGACGCCTTGGCAGCTGCTTTGCCAGACAAAGTAAGCTCAGCCTGGGTGAGAGAGGATGAGGAGGATGAGGAGGCTTGGTCATCCACTCTACTAATTTGTCTGCATGTTGAGGCTCAATACGGCCAGCTCTCGAAAAGGACGAGCGTGTCCAACGGCCACGTGCTGAAGAGAATGCACCGTGTCCACCACCAGCACTGTTGCCTCTAGATGCAGAGCCTGCTTGCCTTCCAGACATTATAATGGCCTGAAGAGGACAAAATCGGTACACACACCTCATAGCTTTAGGTGCAAACACGTGAGGACACGTGAAGTAAACTCCAAGTAGGTTTAGGTGAAAACTATACAGCACACGGGCAATACAACACGTTAGAAGACTGCAGCTAGCACAATCAACTGCCTGACAAATAGGAATAGCTGATCTAGCTAAACTATACAGTGTATACAGTGTATACAGTGTATAAATATATGTACAACTAGGATGTATATATATCCTCTACACACTGTAAATTTAACTAAACTGACTAGCTTGTCTGCTCTATCTATCTAGTAATAAAGACACTGGCCCAGATTCACATACAAATAGATTCGCGTAGAGTATCAGAAATACTCTACGCCGCCGTATTTCACCTGGCTCTATGTGGAATCCCGGTAGATTTTGTCCAGTAAACTACAGCAGCGTAGTGTATTTCTCCCGGCGCAAGCCATCTACGCGAGTAGGGGGCGTGAAGCATTTAAAATAGGCGCGTTCCTGCGGCGATCGAACTGCGCATGCTCCGTTCAGAAATTTCCCGCCGTGCATCACGTCGTTACGTCCTTCGTTGTTTGAGTAGCGTCGTTTATGGACATTCCTATTCCCGAACGAGTTACGTAAAAAAAAAAAAAAATTAAATTCGACGCAGGAACGACGGCCATACTTAATATGGGCTACGCACAGTTAGACCAGCAAATAGCTGGTCTAACAGTACGTAGCAAAAAAATGACGCAAGCGATTGCGAAGACCACTCGTATCTTCGTGGATCGCCGTAAAAAGTCATTTGCATATCCCGACGCTGAAAATGACGCGGACTCCTCCCAGCGGCCGCAAAAATATCGCAGCGTAGATCCGAAGGCTTACGAAGACGTAAGCCTCTCGGATCGAAGCCCGAAGCCGTGTCATGGTTTGAGGATTCAAACTAGTGATACGGCGCGCGAAATTTGAAATTACTCCTGTCTAACACCAGTTAGACAGGCGTAATCGCTCTGTGAATCTGGGCCACTGTGTGTATATATATTATATATATATATATATATATATATATATATATATATATATATATATAGAGAGAGAGAGAGAGAGAGAGAGAGAGATGACTGATCTTCTCATTAACAACGCTGCAACACACAACACGAGGCCATCTTGCAGGCTACCTTTTATAGTGTGGGGCGTGTGCTGAAGCCCTGAGCCATATTTGGCCAATTATGGCTATCCGTTTTTTCCACGCTGTGATTGCCAAAGCATGCAGGACATACAGCATGCTTGGCCAATCATCAGTGAATTATGGGCCGTGGCGCATCACTCGAATTTGCCGCAAACAACCTGTTTTGTTCGAATTTCGACAAACGTACGAACAGACGATGTTTGAGTCAAACATACTGTACGTTCGACTCGAACAAGAAGCTCATCCCTATCTATAACCCTTTAACCAAAATGTTATTTCTAATGTTTCAGTAAAGAAAGAAAAGTATTGATGATGTTACTATTTAATTAGATCTCTAGCCAATATTTTCTCCAACAGATCTAAAGCAAGAATCTCACATACTGGAGAAGAAGTTTCTTTGTAAAGTAGAATTCTAAAGACAAAGACTATATTGTGTATTTCTTCATAAAGCTTTTATGTAATATTGTTTTCCAGGCCTCATCTCTGGAGCCCATCTCCATAGGTCTCAGCGGTATGTTCCTTTTAGTCAGAGCTGCAAACAGTAGGTGACTGTGTTCTCACATATTAACATTAGTTTACACAAAGTCTTTGCCTATGCTGGAGATGGGAGTAGCTGAATCAGTGGGCAATATCTCACTGCTCTCATCTCAAAATGAAGAAGCAGAAACAACACTTAAAACAGATATATACATAGGGAATTCCTATGAACAAAACTTTCACAGAGAGTAAAAGCATGCACATGTTCTTAAAAAACAGGATTCTAGAGGACTTGCATGACCTGTAAAGTTATTTGATTTCAAAATTTTTAGACAAAAAAAAAAAACTTTAAAAAAATTACCATCTTTTAGTAAATACTGTTGTGATGAAAGTACATTATATTTATGTATAAAACATCATGATGAAATACAAATATAATAATACAGTTATTGTTGAACTTGTGATTTAAATGTAGCTTTTGTTTTCTAATCAGCCAAGGTTTAACCACTTCAGCCCCGGAAGATTTGGCTGCTCAATGGCCAGGCCATTTTTTGCGATACGGCACTGCGTTGCTTTAACGGACAATTGAGCGGGCGTGCCATTCTGTACCCAAACAAAATTGACGTCCTTTTTTTTCCCATAAATAGAGCTTTCTTTTGGTGCTTTTTTTTTATATATATATTTCTTTATTTTTTTCCAATTATAACAAAACATGTAAACAATATAAAAGCAAGATCAATATCAAGAGAGGGAATAAACCTATGTGACAGTAAAAAAAAAAAAAAAAAAAGCAAATCTAACAATCCGACCAGACTAGAAGAGAAAAAACAAATTAAAAATAGAAACAATCAGCAAATAAGACCTACAGCGTATCACAATAACACTTCATAGGCTTGGGAATATAAACCTAAAAAAAAATAAAAAAAAAATGTGCCTAGTTAAAAGGGGTTGTAAAGGAAACTTTTTTTCATAATAAGCATCCTTTACCTGCAGACATTCCTCTTTTCACTTCCTCATTGTTCGTTTTTGCTCAGAAGTTGCTCTATTTCTTCTCTGTTCTGTTCATTTCCTGCTTGTCTGATTTTACTGACCACCGTGAAGGGGGACTTTACTGCGGTGGTCAGTAGTGTGCTCGCCCCCTCCTGGGAACTACATCTGTGTGGCAGGACGCTCTCTACGTGTTAGAGACTTCAAGGAGGTGTGAATTACTGGGCGTGCCACAATTCATACTGGGAAATGTAGTTCTTACATGAACAAATGATGCAAACCAGGAAGTGAATGAGAGAACAGAAACTAGAACGCCGGAGGTGATATAGATGAAGGAATTTAATTGGTATTTACTAATTTGTTAACAGAATCATTACACTATTCTGTCTGTCTACCTTGCAGACATTAACTCCTTTAAGCATATTACCATTATTGTTAACCTACGGTACATTCCCTTCCTATTTCTGCCTGAATTTTTCCTTAGTTTTACCATCCCATATCTTGATTAAGAAAAAAAAAAAAAAAAGGAAAAAGCTCTCCGCCGTCCCCACCCCTTCGGGGTCACCAGAGAGAGGAAAAAAAACAAAAAAAACCTATCTCTCACCCCCCCTCCCACAGAGCCGCCTCTCCCAACCCAGCACTACTGCACTACCACCTAACTAGCAGCTTGTAGCCCTGTTCCTGAAAACAGCTTGCTATTGACGATGTATGTGTCAATGATATAATCCTTTTAATTTGCGTGCTTGTGAGAGAGATTTGGAGGTCCTCCTCCCAGCCTCGTATGTACGAAGGGACGTGCCCTTCTGAAGGCTTAATAATCAATTTATACAAGAATGACAACAAATGTGGTATCTATTTTCCCTCCGCACATAGGCGCTCAAAGGTTGTCAATGGCCTATTTTGGTGGTATTTGATCATCTCTGCGGTTTTTATTTTTTCCGTTATAAACAAAAAAAGTGACAATTAAAAAAAAAAAACACAATATTTTGTACTTTTTGCTATAATAAATATCCCTGTTTTTTTTCCCTCAGTTTAGGCCGGTATGTAATTATTCTATATGTTTTTGGTAATTAAAAAAAAATTGCAATAAGCGGATATTTAGATAGATTTATGGCATTTTTATTATTATTGTTTTTACTAGTAATGGCAGTGATCTGCGATTTTTATCTGCGGCATTATGGCAGACAGAAAAGGAAATTTTTGACACATTTTTGGGACCACTGACAATTATACAGCGATCAGTGCTATAAAATGCACTGATTACTGTGCAAATGTCACTGGCATGAAAGGGGTTAACACTAGGGGGCAATCAAGGGGTTAATTGTGTTCCCTAGTGTGTGTTCCAACTGTGGGGGAATGGAACTAACTATAGGAGATGACAGATCGTGGTTCCCAGCTAGTAGTAACTCACGATCTCTCTCGCCTTTCCTCACATAACTGGGGGGGGGGGGGTGTGTGTTTACACACACACACACACACACACACATATCCCTGTCTTGCCTCTCGTGCCCTCATTGTGACCGCCAGCCACAAGCTTTGGCACTCCCATAGTAAGCACCATTCACTGACGGCATCACTCTGCAAACCGGAAGTGAGCGAGCCATTATTTTATGAGTGACCAGGATAATACAGTTCTTAAGGAGATATTGACTGCTTAACTCTAGTGCACATTTTAATGTAAATTTAAATATATTTTAATAAGATATTGGTGGAAAATGGAAAACACTGATGACTTATCTTTTTTGAGCATTGGATGGAAAACAAAAATCCTTAAAAAAAGGGGGACAAGGATGGATATGGGTTGTATACCATCTATGGTTAAAGGAGAAGGTGCATTTTGACCTAAAACACATTTGGGTCATATACAGGTGAAAGCATCTTTATGTTAGTGATGGGAATTGCATAGTGCATGGTGGTCTTGAACATAATTGCTTGTAAAGACATCACAGCAATTATTTAATTCAACTCAAATAGCAATAAGGACACAGACCAGAACGTAATTTGTTGTGGCACTGGGAGTATTGGTGTGTATAAAGTGCGGCTCAATTTCAAAATTATAATTTTCATGAGCATATGTGGGAATGCATATAGTACCAGCAGCAGTATAGTTAATTGCATGGATAATTAGGTAACGCATAATTCTGATGAAGTTATTTTGTTTGTTTGAGTTCTGTTCGATTACAACCCTTATGTTAGTAGCAGCAAAAGGGTTAAACCCATGTGATTTATTACTGCAATGCAGCCAGACTGCATATTCTGTTAAAATACTCTGTGAACTCAGCACATAGGGGAGTCAGACCACAGCTCATTAACACAGCATTAGCCTGGCTTTCCATCAGTCCGGCTTTCCAACACACTTCCTTATTCAAGGACCCGAGTAAATTTTTGTTCATATTTATATTGTAAGCTCTAACGAGCGGGGCCCTCCGATTCCTCCTGTATTGAATTGTATTGTAACTGTACTGTCTATCGTCCTGTTGTAAAGCGTTGCGCAAACTGTTGCCGCTATATAAATCCTGTATAATAATAATAAAAATTATAATAAATGTCAAAACTGCTTTTATTGCCGATACAAGTCAAATGGGATTCAATGAGCAACATGAACCCTACACACTGCTATAATTACTGTATTTATTGGCGTATAACACTCATCTTTTTACCCTGAAAATAGAGGGTAAACTGTGCCTGCGTGTTATACGGAGGGGGCTGTGGAAAGTATTTTTTCCTGAAACTTCCATCTTAAAGTTAAGTTGCACGTTATACGCCTGTGTGTTATACGCCGATAAATACGGAAATAGTACTACTCAGGGGAGTGTGATATGTAGGAGCTGATTTTGGGTACACTGCACTAGGGAGAGTTGAGTCTCATTCTGTACACCTGAATAATACATTTTTCTGCACTTGCGATTAGAGTTGAGCGAACACCTGGGTGTTCGGGTTCGGCCGAACTTCAGAAAAAAGTCTGGGTTCGGGACCGGAATCCGAACCCGATTGAAGTCAATGGGAACCCGAATTTTTGACTACTAAAATGTCCCTAAAAAACTAAGGGAAAGGGCTAGAGGGCTGCAAATGGCATCAAAATGTTGGTAAAAGCATGGCAAGTACTGTACAATCTAATGTGGATAGGGAAATAACTTAAATAACATAAAATACATAAAAAAATAAAATCTTGACAAGCAGGAACCTTCCCCAATGATGGGACACTATTCCTGCAAATGATACCAATGATGGGACACTATTCTGGTGCAATTAGATTTGTGAAGTAGGACTGACTCCTAACTAATTGTCTCCCTATAAGCACAATCAGGAACCTTTCCCTACAGTAGCTAATGCAGAGTATGTTACAGGAACATATGCAGTGCTGGTGCAATATGCAGAGTATCTGACAGGAACATATGCAGTGCTGGAGCAATATGCAGAGTATCTGACAGGAACATATGCAGTGCTGGTGTAATATGCAGAGTATCTCACAGGAACATATGCATTGCTCGTGCAATATGCAGAGTATCTGACAGGAACATATGCAGTGCTGGTGCAATATGCAGAGTATCTGACAGGAACATATGCAGAGCTGCTGCAATTAGATTTGTGAAGTAGGACTGACTCCTAACCAATTCTCTCCCTATAAGCACAATCAGGAACCTTTCCCTAATGTAGCTAATGCTATGTAGATCAATTGCTGAGTATTGTAATTTGATTTCTGAAGCAGGAAAATCCTATCTAAATCTGTCCCTGAGAGCAGCTGCAGCCTTTCCCTACCCTAGCTAAAGCAGAGTGACGAGCTGTGCTGTGTGCCTCTAGCTTATATAGAGGCTGGGTCACATGCTCGGTCACATATTACACTGGGCAATCACAGCCATGCCATTAGTAGGCATGGCTGTGATGGCTTCTAGGTCACACAAGTAAAAGAAATGCTGATCGGCTATGTAACGGCGCACGTACCCAAACTTTCAGAGAATTGTTCGGGTCAAAAAAAAACTAAAGTTTGGTACGAACCCAAACTTTACAGTTCGGGTTCGCTCAACCCTACTTGCGATACTTTAAAATGCACCTATTTTTTGCCTTCTAAAATAGAAGTAGGGTAGTTGCATACAACAGCCAGTTGGGTTTTTCTTTCAAATATAGCTAGAAATCTCATTGCAAAGTGTAACTACTCAAATTTTGTTCTAGTTTACTTTATATTTCTCCAAAGTCACCCAATAACCTGCCTTGATGTCAGATATTGAAGTATGCATTAGTTGTTCAGGTATTCCAAGGTAAGCATGTAAACATAATTGCCTATATTCGATGATTTTAGCAACTCCTTCTTATAAATCCAATGTTCTGTTTTAACCACTTCATTACTGGGCACTTAAACCCCCTTCGTGCCCAGACCAATTTTCAGCTTTCAGCGCTGACGCATTTTCAAGGACAATTGCGCAGTCATACAACACTGTACCCAAAATATATTTTTATCATTTTTTTTTTCACAAATAGAGCTTTCTTTTGGTGGTATTTGATCATCTCTGCGATATATTGCAGATTTTAATTTTTTGCGCTATAAACAAAAAAAAGACAGAACATTTTGAAAAAAAATAAAACACAATATTTTTTACTTTTTGTTATAAATATCCAATTTTTTTTTTTTTTTTAATAAAAATTTTCCTCGGTTTAGGCTGAATTTACATATTCTTCTACATATTTTCGGTAAAAAAATGGCAATAAGCGTATATTGATTGGTTTGCGCAAAAGTTATAGCGCCTACAAAACAGGGGATAGAGATATGATTTTTTTTTTTACTAGTAATGGCGGAGATCTGCGTTTTTTTTGTCAGGCCTGCGATATTGCGACGGACGTATCAGACACTTTTGACACAATTTTGGGACCATTCACATTTATACAGCGATCAGTGCCTTTAAAAATGCACTAATTACTGTATAAATGTGACTGGCATGAAGGGGTTAACACTAGGGGGCATGGAAGGGGTTAAATGTATTCCCTGGGTGTGTTCTTACTGTGGGGGGAGGGGGACTGACTGGGGGAGGGGCACCGATGCTGTGTCCCTATGTACAAG
Source organism: Rana kukunoris (assembly GCA_029574335.1). Lineage (NCBI taxonomy): Eukaryota > Metazoa > Chordata > Amphibia > Anura > Ranidae > Rana > Rana kukunoris. Next base: position 444,182,413 of record CM056050.1, read on the forward strand.
GGACACAGCATCCGTCTCCTCTCCCTGACAGGACGTGGAGCTTTGTGTTTACACACAGAGCTCCAGGTCCCTGTTGTGTCACTGCAGATCTCGAGTACCTGGCGGACAATGCGGCCACCAGGCACACGCATCAGCTACCCAGCGATGCGCCTGGCACAGGGAATGTAAACAACAGGATGTCCAAAGACGTCCACCTGGCACTTGAGACGTCTTTCGTCCATAGCGCGGATCCCAAGTGGTTAATTTAGATTGAAGTTATCTTCACTATATCAATTCCCCTGTCTGCATTTACAATATGAAAATATACAATATTTTTTTTAGCAGATATTGGAGGTAAAGTTGATTTAAAAACATTAAAGAATGCGCAAAATTTATAGTGTTTACAAAAAAAAAACATTAATGAATAAAGAGCAATAGTGTGGCGCTAAGATGTGTTGTGCACAATACTTACAGTATAGTGACATAAGTTCAAAAAACTAACTTTAAATTCCATCCCATACTGCTTTTATAACTTCATGTGATCAATTGTTATCCATTTATTTTTCTTATATGAAATTTCAAATAAAACCTGTCACGGTTTATTTTTGACCTGCACCATTTGGAGCACACTTTTCTGTTTCCGTTGCTCTGTGAGCCTGTTGGAATTTCTTTATTTTGCATCCTGCACTGAAAGATCCACCTGTCCGGTTACTGTTGAGTGTGACATCTATCCCATCTGGATGATTGAAGTATATACCACCATCCAGGGAGCCATTGTTTGCAGTGATCCAGGTCTGTTGGGACCACTAAGGCCTCGTACACACGAGGGGATATGTCCGCTGAAAACGGTCCGATGGACCGTTTCAGCAGACATCTCCGCTCGTGTGTATGGGCTAGCGGACAGATTTCTCCACCCGACAGATTTCAAAGCATGCTTTGAAATCTATCCGGTGGGAATCTGTCCACCCGACATGTCTGCTGGTTAGTACACTTACCAGCAGACATGTCGTCCCCCACCGCCGCCGCCGAATGGATTTGGCGCATGCGCGGAAGTGTTTAACTTCCTGGTGCGGTGACGTGGCGGTGACGTGGCGGCGTCAACGTCACCGCCGCGTCACCGCCACGTCACCGCGCCATCCGGCGGCGGGGAATTTGATCCGATGGTGTGTACACGCCATCGGATCAAACTCCCGATCGGACATATCCGATGGAAATGGTCCGCGGACCGTTTTCATCGGATAAGTCCGATCGTGTGTACGAGGCCTAAGTGCATGAGACTTACTGTTGTAAAAGAGTCCACACCCCATGGTAAGAGTACCTCAATATACCGGTAATTATATCTATTGTTTGATGCCTTGGTGATCTCTTCAGGCAGCAAGATATTCCACATCATATGTCAAACATTGGAAAGTTACTTTTTCTTTTTGTGGAATTTTACTTCACGCATTAGTTTGTGTGATTGTTTTTTTTAATCCAGCATCGCATTTGTGTGGTGCATGGTTATATGGACTTTTCTTTCACTTGTTAAGTTGGAATTTAAAGTTAGTTTTTTGAACTTATGTCACTATAAGTATTGTGCAAAACATATCTTAGCACCGCACTATTGCTCTTTATTCGTTATTTACTTTGTTTGTTTGAGTGCTGGCTGCTTTATATACACCTCTTGGTTTAGCGCAGTTTTTTCCCCTTTTTTTTTACATTTAAAAACATTAATAGGCATCTGAGGGACACAAGTGAAAACATTCTTCACTCATAGCAAGTGAAAGTATAAGTTGTGTCTTGTTGTACTGTATACAGTATATGTTTTATGCTAGCACAGGAAAAACATTCTGCATGTGCAGCATTAAAAAATAAAATAAAAAATACATGACTTCTGCTCAATGCACAGCACTGCAGTGTCTCCATTAAATAGAATGTTTCAAATTGATTTCAATCTTCAGCGACTATTGTACTGTACTTCAGCAACAATTTCAATTGCTATATGCCAACATGTATTGATTTAACAATCATCATTAGTGCCCAACAAATCAAACGGTTGACAATACCTGCAATAATACCGCTCTGTTTTCTTCAGTCACACTATAGCACTGCAAATACATTATTCTATGTACAGAAATATGTAAAAGCTTTTAAATAATAACAATTTCTGAAGAAAGATCCTGGTCATGTCTTGTATTTCACACACACACACACACACACACATATAGATTTATATTAATAATATATATATATATATATATATATATAATAAAATTAACCACTTGTCCACCGGGCCTATTTTGGCACTTCTTTTCTTCATGTAAAAATCTATTTTTTTTTTTTTTTTGCTAGAAAATTTATCAGAAACCCCAAACATTATATATATATACATATATATATATTTTTTTAATCAGACACCCTTAGGAATAAAATGGCGGTCATTTCAACTTTTTTTCTCGCACGGTATTTGCGCAATAATTTTTCATATGCCTTTTTTTTTGGAAAAAAAAAACGGTTTTATGAATTAAAAAATAACAAAATAGTAAAGTTAGCCCGATTGTATAATGTGAAAGATGAAGTTACACCACGTAAATAGATACCTAACATGTCACGCTATAAAATTGCGTGCACTCATGGAATGGCGCCAAACTTTGGTACTTAAAATTCTCCATAGGTGACGCTTTAACATTTTTTACAGGTTGCCATTTTCGAGTTACAGAGGAGGCCTAGTGCTAGAATTGTTGCACACGCTCTAACGCACGCGACGATACCTCACATGTGGGGTTTGAACGGCGTTTACATATGTGGGCGGGACTTGTTTGCATGTTCGCTTCTGCGCGCAAGATAGCAGGGACAGGGGCTTTTGAAAAAAAAAAAAATATTATTTATTTTTATTTTACTTAATATTTTTTATTTTTACACTTTTTTTTACTTTTTTTCTGGATCACTTGTAAACAACCCTTGTAATAGGAATCCGTGTGACAGGTCCGCTTTATGGAGAGATGTGGGGGGTCAATAAGACCCCACATCTCTCCTCCAGGCTTACAAGCATTAAATTGGTGAACAAAAAAAATCACAGATGATGTCTTCAGCCAAACACTAACCTCAAGTGAAAGAAAAGTTTTTGTGTTGTTATTCATATTCTCTGAAAAATGGCCAATAAAAGCATAAATTCTGCCAGGGTATGTAAACTTATGAGCACAACTGTATGTTAGTTTTTCTGTAGCAAGTTCTATACATGGTATAGATGTGCCACTTTACAGGCAGACTAGGGGACCCCCAGGCACTATACTTAATTTTTAATATTAATAATATTAATATTTTTTATTATTTCATTTTAAGCATCCTGCTCCTATAAAACCACTTAAGGGCCGCTTCACGCCGATATACGTAGGCAGAATGGCACGGCTGGGCACAACCACGTACCTATAGGTGGCCCTTTAAACCAAGCCGTAGGGTCGCGCGCATGCGACCTGGACCGAAGCTCCGGGACTCGCGGACCCGATCGCCGCTGGAGTCCCGCAATCGGTCCCCGGAGCTGAAGAACGGGGAGAGCTGTGTGTAAACACAGCTTCCCCGTTCTTCACTGTGGCGCCCGCATTGATTGTGTGTTCCCTTACATAGGGAATCACAATCAATGACATCACACCTACAGCCACACCCCCCTACAGTTAGTAACACAAATGAGGTCACACATAACCCCTTCAACGCCCCCTAGTGGTTAACTCCCAAACTGCAATTGTCATTTTTCACAATAAACAATGCATTCTAAATGCATTTTTTGCTGTGAAAATGACAATGGTCCCAAAAATGTGTCACAATTGTCTGAAGTGCCAGCCATAATGTCACAGTCACAAAAAAATAAAAATAAAATTGCTGATCGCCGCCATTAGTAGTAAAAAAAAAAAAAAAAAAAAAGATAAAAATGCAATAAAACTATCCCCTATTTTGTAAACACTATAAATTTTGCGCAAACCAACCGATAAACGCTTATTGCGGGTTTTTTTTACCAAAAATAGGTAGAAGAATATGTATCGGCCTAAACTGAAGAAAAAAAATGTTTCTTTATATATTTTTGGGGGATATTCATTATAGCAAAAAGTAAAAAAATATTGCATTTTTTTTTTCAAAATTGTCGCTCTATTTTTGTTTATAGTGCAAAAAATAAAAGGTGATCAAATACCACCAAAAGAAAGCTCTATTTGTGGGAAAAAAGGATGCCAATTTTATTTGGGAGCCACGTCGCACGACCGCGCAATTGTCAGTTAAAGCGACGCAGTGCCGAATCGCAAAAACTGCATGGGTCCTTTAGCTGCCTAAAGGTCCGGGTCTTAAGTGGTTAAAAACAAGATTTATATATATATATATATATATATATATATATATATATATATATATCATTGATATATGTCCCCCAGGACAGTACCCAGGCACCCATAGCCTTTTAATGGGCAAGAACGTGCCTTAAAAATGGGGACTTTTGTTTTCCGACTTCGGGTCCCGGAACTGGATCTGGGTCCGACATTTTTCCACGTTTGGGAGTTCCAGTGTTAAATTGAACCAAAAGGTATTTGGCTCATCATTATTCTGAAAGATCCACTTTCCTTATCAGGTAGAAGCAGTATGAATTCATAGGTGTTTACCAAATGCTAATGCAAATTCTGAAAAACATAAACGTAACTTAGTGGGGCAGATGAAGCATTTACCATAATGTAAAATATGAACAGCAAGTTGTACTTTATGGCAAACTTATATCTGAGTTTGCTCTCCCCCAGCAATAAAAGCTATGCACTATCCACGACAGCTGTTGCCATCTTCTCCAATGTCTCTTCAGCATGTATCACTTTCCTTTTTCAGCCACATAGCGTGCACAATGGAGTTACATTTCCTAGGCATGCTGTTTAAATCTTCTGCATGCTTTTATATGCCAAGAGTCTACAGTGTACTGCACATTCACTGCTGGACCTGTATGTATATAGAAAATTGCTTTCAAGAAAGGAAAGGAATATTTTGGCAAGAGAGCAACATCTCTTCTACTTAAAAAAAAATATTGGCAATTATTTTATAACTTCTATTCTGTTTTGAAAGGACAAGTTAGAAAATAGAGTAAAAACAGGGTTTTAAAAAAAAATAATCCTAAAAAGTGCTTTACTTCTGGATAAACAAACAGAGAGAAAAGGGTGCCACTGAGAAAATGACAGCATGCCACAGTGCCTTTTCGTCCCAGAGTTTATAAGCCAAATAACAGTCAAATAGCGCAATGCCTTGTAACACGATTGGAATTTCCGATGAAAAAAGTCAGACAGAATTTTTTCATCGGATATTCGGACTGTGTGTGTGTCCCAACTGAGTTTTTCCTTCGGAAATTCAGACAGACTTAGAAAGAGAACATGTTCTCTTTTTTTTCCCCAGACAGAAAAAAATTATATCGGAAATTCTGTTTGTCTGTATGGAACTCCGAAATCCGAAATTTCAGTCGGGATAAACTCTGGTCGGGTATACAAGGCATAAGAGTAAAATACCTTGGAAGACATTAACAAAAAAAAAAAAACTAGATAGCAGAATAAGAGGTTAGAGTATAAAAGAATAAAAGGATCAGAGAAGAGATGAAAGAAGGGTAAAGATAAAGAGCCAACCTGCCAAAAGCGTACATTAGTCCTAAGCGAAAGCACATTTTAGTCCCGTGAGGAACGAGAGATACATTTTTCATAAATTTCAACCAGGGTTCCCAAATTTCATTAAATTGGTCAAATTTATCTAACATGGAGCCAAGACTTTTTTCTTGTTCCATTATCCACGTAACTTTTCTTTTCATATGTAGAACAGAGACTAATGGTTTATTCCAGACAGCAGCTAAAGTAATTCTAGCTCCTGTCAGGATAAACAATATCAGTTTTCTGGTAACCTTCGGAATCTGTGGTATGAATCTATTCAGTAAGGCAATCGCCGGGGACTGATGCAAATTATAACCTGTAACCCGTCTAATAATATGGAATACCTTGTTCCAATATCAACGTATCCTTGGACATTCCCACCAAGTGTGCATCATAGAACCTATCAATTGGCAACCTCTAAAGCACAGGGGTGAGGAGGTGGGATATATAGAGGCTAATTTTAGAGGGACCAGATACCATCTAGTGTATATTTTCACATTGGCCTCTACTAATGACATACACAGAAAGCCTTTAATAGATCTAGTAAAGTTTCCACACCAATCTGTCAAGTCCCATTCATCCTGAAGTTCCTTTTCCCAAGCAAGCATATGAGGTAATTTAACATTATTTGTCGTAAGTGATTTATAAATAACCAAGATACCTCCCCTTCTCTCTGAGGCTTGATCACATTTATGTTCATATGGAGATAGATGCCCAGATATAAGTTTGTCAGTCCAAAGTTTCTGAGCATACTCGTGTATTTGAGAAAATCTCAATCTATCCGAGGAAGGAAGGTCAAGATTATCCATGAAATATTGTTCGAAAGGGGACCCAAATGTGAAAAAAAAATGTCCAATACGGTACACCCCCTTATCACGCCACCATTTGAAGGAATCAACATCAACATTAGAGGTAAAGAACGGATCCTAAAAAATATCAGCTAATAGTTGACCTTTCGAGATTAAAGAAGGGTTGTCCCTAAGCGAATCCCAAAGAACTAAGGCCTGAGAAAGAGTCGGAGACAAAATAGAAGGCCTTCGCTTGGGAATACACCACAGTAAACTTTCTAACGAAAATGTAGATGATGCCTGCTCTTCTATATCAACCCAATCAGGTCGATTTTTTTGAGGTAAGCGTCCAATAGTTGAGCTAACCTACTGTAGCAGATTGGTAATACCATAACAAATTTGGAACTCCCAAACCCCCCTTTTCATGTAAATTAAAAAGACTACGATAAGAAATACACGGACCCTTTTTGTTCCAAACAAATTTGGTAATTTTACCCTGAAAGGACTTCAAGTGAGCGAAAAAGATATAGAATTCTGGGGAGAAGAGTCATCTTGACCGAATTAATTCTGCCAACCCATCCGATTTTCTGAGTACTCCATTCACTCAAATCCTTTTCAAGTTTCCTATACATATAATTAGCCAAATATAAATTTTTAAAATTCAGTGTCAGATTAATACTAAAATATTTAATAGATGAAACTTCCCAATGGAATTCATATGTATTTTTTAGTAAGGATACCATAGTCTCAGGTAGAGAAACATTTAGGGCTCTAGATTTGGCCATATTCACTCTAAGACCCAAGATTTCGAAAAAATTGTCCAGCAAAGATTTCAGGTTAAGAGGAGGTCAGAGAGGTTACGAATAGTAACAGGTCGTCAGCAAATAATCCACATTTATGATCCTTTTGGGAACATTTAACCCCCTGATATTCAAGTTATTTCGAATAGCTAATGCTAGAGATTCAATAACGATCGCGAATATCAGGGGAGACAAGGGAAAACCCTGTCGTGTACCTCTTTGTATTTTAATAGATTCTGAAACTATACCTTGTAAACGTATTTTAGCTTCAGGAGAAGAATAAAGTGCAGATAAAAGTCCCATAATTCTAGAACCAAATCCCCAATGCCTCAGTACCGTAAACATAAATGGCCAAGAAACTGAATCAAAGGCCTTTTAAAAGGTCTAAAGAAAGAAGCATTCCCTCTTGTCTACATTCCCCAATCCACTGAGATTGCATTATAGAAATTAAATCGACAGCTCTCCTTATCTGGTCTGGACCTTGTCTCCCGGGAATAAAACCCACCTGATCCTTATGAATGTATCGATTGAAAGATGAAAGATGACAATCTGTTGGCCATTATTTTATTTAAAATTTTAAGGTCATTATTAATAAGAGATATCAGTCTATAATTCTCAACTTGACTATGATCTTTGTCAGGTTTCGGGATCACTGATAGATGTGCCAAATTGAGTTGTTTATCTATAGGGTTACCATCTGTCAAGTAATTATAAAATCTTGCTAGATAGGGTGACAGAGTGACTGAAAACGTTTTGTAATAGGGAGAAGAAAAATCATCTGGTCCGGGAGCCTTATTCATTTTCAAGTTTTTGATTACCGTCAATATTTCCTCAGCCGATATGGGAGCTTCCAATATCTTTCTATGTGCATTTGTTAATTTAGGAAGATCCAAGCCATCAAGAAACGTCTCCACTCTATCAGAAGTAGAACTATTATCAAAAGCATAAAGTTTGGAATAGAAGTTACTGAAGACTTCCATCATCCGCTGATGGTTTAGAGTAAATAATCCATCTGCTTGTCGAATTTTGGGGCACTTCCTCGATTTAAATCTAGGAGACAATTTATTTGCCAGCATCGGACCTATCTTATCCTTTAACTGGTAAAATCTAGCCCCAGACCATTTCATATCCTCATCAGCCCTTACTGTAAGCGCTAGATTCAGTGTAGTTCTAGCAGCATCAAGAGTGGAAGTAGGAAAACCAAAAGGATCCATTTTATGTTTCCTGCTCAGGTCTAGATATGTCTCTTCCAGCTTCTCTACCTCCAACTTCTTTTGTCTCTTAACTCTGGCTGCAATCTGTATAATTTTGCTTCTAACTGTTACCTTATGGGCAGCCCATAAAGTCTCCGGGGACACATCACCTGTATCTATAATATTAAAATATTCCTTTAAAGATTGTTCGATTTCTGCCACTAAAATAGTATCCTTTAAAAATGATTGGTTAAGTGTCCAATGAGATACCCTTTGGGCAGTATTCTCTTTCCTTAAAGCTAACAGAACCATGGAATGGTCTGACCATGAGACATCCACAATAGTAGAATTAATAGCTGCAGGGACGTGATGATTGGAAATCAATATATGGTCTATACATGAATATGACTAGTGGGGGCTAGAAAAGCGAGTATAATCTTTAGTTTTTGGATTCAATTCTTTCCATATATTTTATTATTTGGTTTAGATTTAACCAATCCCGTATCAAAGGCTAAATTTGAGTCTCCTCCCATAATAATGATACCCTCCATAAAAGGATGGAGAATATCAAACATTTGATAAAAAAAATCTCTTTTGTCCCCTGTTAAGGGCATAATATGAAACAAAAGTATACAGTTTCCCATCAAGGGTTCCCTTTACTAAGATAAACGTACCCTCTGGATCCGCGTATTCCTTGATCAAATCAAAATTGCATAATTTAGAAAATAAAATGGCCACCCCTTTAGTCTTATTTTCTGCTTTAGACAGATAAAACACTGGAAAATGGAAAATTTGCATGTAGAAAACAGGGGGTGTACCGTTTTGGGAAGTGAGTCTCCTGCAGGAAAACTACATCAACACGAAGGGACTTGTAGGTTTGAAGGGCTTTTCTCCTCTTAATAGGAGAAATTAACCCGAGTGTTGTGCGATACAACACAAAGGGGCGTAGAAGGGTTATTTGAACCAGCCATGAGTTGTGATTAGTACCATTGATAGGTTGTATATTGCAAACAGTATCCAAAACCCCCCCAAAAAAACATATATTGGCAGGTAGGTTGTCAAGAAAAAGAAAAGCAAGAAAAGGAAACTGAAGATAAAGAGATAAAAACAAAGATAAAGAGATAAAAACAAAAACAACATAGCAAAATGTAGTAGAACAGAAGGTCAAACCAAGACCCAGAATGAAGGAAGAGTATGTCCTCCCTTCCCTCATTCAAATAAATGACCTTAGAATAGCCCATGTTATGGGCTAAGTACTTACTCCTCAGGACGAATAAACGTCGACCCAAGAAGTAAGTTGAGGCCCAATGCCTCACCGCCGGCCACCGGCTACGATCAAATATCCATAAATGAAATTCTCATTTGAGAAGAAATTTACCCCAAATGATGAAATATAACAAATGACAAAACAAATTTTCCCAGATTTGCTAAATTAAAAAAAAATAATAATAATAATATCTTCCTTTCTACAACCCTCCAAAATATATAAATAGGAGCTAAAAAAACGTAAATTATACAAGACATACACACACACACAAAAAAAATAAAAAATTATTGGAAAATCATATATAAATATATATAACTTAGTTCACATATATGAAAAAAAAGTCATTTGGAGAAACTCCTACTACCGACCCAAAAGTCAAAAAAGAAAAAGAAGAAAAAATTAATATGACGATCATCTGAGGAAAAAAAAGAATTCAAAAATATGCAATCCATCTTCAAGTGGTAAAGTCATTCCCAACCTTCCTGTGCTTGATTCTGTTCCAGGTAGATGAAGGCAGACTAGTAGGTGTTAGTCTTTTGGCCGAATGTTGTAGGGCAGGCGTAGTATCCATGTCTGGTTCTACTAATATAATTTTCAGGTCCAATAATAGTCTTTCACCCTCCTGGAAGTTGTGCACCGCATAATGTCTGCCATTATATGTAAACTTAAAATGCGAACGGAAAGGCCCATTTATACCTGATGTCCTTTTTCATGAGAGCAGACAATAAAGGTTTCAGTGCTCTCCTCCTCTGTATTGCTCCTGTTGGCGAGATTTTTTCATTACTTCCTCCTTGGTGGAATAGTAATTAGGTTTGACCACTACATCTCTCGGCAATCTATCCTTTCTTAAAGGTCCTAGGGATCTATGCGCCCTGTCCAACTCCATTTTGTGAGCAGGTATAGATGGAATCAGAATTTTAATAATGTCCTGTATTGCCGTATGAACATCAACAATGGATTCAGGCAATCCCCTGACCCTGAAATTATCTCTCCTTGATCTGTTCTCAAAATCATCGATCCGAGCTTGAGTCCAGCTGTTCTTGTAGAAATTGCAGATGGTCATCATTCTGATCGATTCTTGCAATATTGATATCCAGCTTATGTTCAATATTTTCAATCCTGTTCCCAAGAGATTGAAAGTCAGCTCTACTGTACCTAGTGATTTTCTCAGCATTCTGTGCCAGTCCCCTATCCAGCATTTCAGATATTTTGTTAAATAAATCAGTGACATTGAATGAAACTTCATGAGCCTGTTCCACACTAGTATTCACATAAACAGGGTGCTGTGAGGGAACTACTGCAGAAACTATATGTCCAGCAATTCCAGGAATCGTTCCTTCTTTTAGTGCAGAAGAATATAGAGCAGGAGATGTGACATGACCAGATGTTTGAGGTAAAGATGTGTCCAGTAAAGGAGATGTAACTTGCCTGTCAGGCACAGAGGCCTCAGTTATTTCTAGTGTGCGTATCGGAGGAGTGTCGGCCATTTTGATGAGAGCCTTCTCTGTAAATGACACTGTATTATTATTCCTGCCCTTTTTGTAATGTTTGCCCGTCATGGATCGACTTTGTCGCACCGAATTCCACACCTGCCGGTGTCAATCCAATGTTAGCAGCAGTATCAATAGCCCGGTTATCACCATATAACGGCCGCCTATGAGGGGATACACTGTCCCTATGAACAGTCTATTACTAGGCTTTTATATCTGCACTCTCTTAGTGCCAAACAAAAATACCAGTACCGTCCGATCCACTGTGGTCTCCACTATCCGCGGGTGACGGTTTCGTGGGTAAGCAGGGTCAAAAACTTCAGTTTTTGTCTCCAAACAGCCGACGGTGAGTGGAGCTCCTTTCATACGCTGTCATCTCAGGAGCGCCCGTGCATGTGCATAAACATATGACCACTTCAGCCACACATCTATCAAATACTAAATGATATGAATACACATATCAGAGCCTATTAACTCTCTCTGGTGGAAGGCCCTGTGGCATGCTGTCATCCTCAGTGGCACCTTTGTCTCTGTTTGTTTATCCAGAAGTAAAGCACTTTTTAGGATTATTTTTACTTTGGATTTGTGTTAGGCCTCGTACACATGATCAAATCTGTCTGCTAGAAACGGTCTGCTAGACCGTCCCAGCAAACAGATTCGACCGTGTGTACGGGCGAGCCGACGGATTTGGCCAGCCGACAGATTTGAAAGCATGCTTACCAATCTGTTGGCTGGGAACCCGTCCGCCCGACATGTCTGCAGGTTAGTACGCTAACCAGCAGACATGTCTTCTCGCACACGCGCCGAATGATTTTGACGCATTCGCGGAAGTGTTTTACTTCCTGGTGCGGTGAAGTGGCGGCGTCAACGTCACCGACACGTCAGCGCGCTGTCTGCTGGCGGGGATTTTGGTTTGCTCGTGTGTACACGAGAGCAAACCAAAATCCTAGCAGACAGATTTGTTCAAATCGGTCGGTCCGACCGATTTGAACAAATAGATTGCCTCGTGTGTACGAGGCCTTACTTTGGACTTTTACTTCACTGTAACTTTTTTTTTTTTTCTTGTGGTTGACTAATGCGGGGGGAGTGTAGCAAAAAGTGCAACTGCTGACTTAACTACTTTAGCTCCGGAAGGTTTTACCCCCTTCCTGACTATGGCCCTGTATTGCTTTAACTAACAAGTGCGCAGTTGGGCGACGCTTTCTATTGGTGGTATTTGATTACTTCTGCGGTTTTCATCTTTTGCGCTATAAGCAAAATGACAAAATACATTTTGAAAAAAAAAAAAAAATGTTTTTTTTTCTTTCTGCTGTTAAACATCTCTAATAATAATAATAATAAAAAAAAAAAAATCTAATGTCTTCATCATTTTAGGCCAATTTGTATTCTGCTACAAATGTTTGGTAAACAAAATCCCAAAAGGTGTATATTGATTGGTTTGTGCAAAAGTTGTAGCGTCTACAAACTATGGGATAGATTTATGAACTTTTAAGCCGTGTACACATGATCGGTTTGTCTGATGAAAACAGACTGTTTTTAGCGGACAAACCGATCGTGTATGGGCCCAATCGGTCTTTTTTTCCCCATCGGTGAAAAAAAATAGAACATCTTTTAAATTTTTCCTATGGATAAAAAAAGACAGAAAAATCCAATCGTCTGTGTGGAACTCCATCGGAGAAAAATCCATGCATGCTCAGGATCAAGTCGACGCATGCTCAGAAGCATTGAACTTAATTTTTCTCAGCATGTCGTAGGGTTTTACATCCCTGCGTTTTGGCATGGTCGGATGTTTGACTGATCCGACAAAAAAATCCATCGAATTGGATTCCATCAGATATCAGATGTGTGTACAGGGCTTTATTGTTTTTACTAGTAATGGTGGCAATCAGTGATTTTTAGTAAGACTGCGACATTGTGGCAGGCAAATCGAACACTAATTGATACTTTTTGGGGACCAGTGAAACAAATACTGTGATCAGTGCTAAAAAAAAAAAAATGCACTCTCACTGTATAAATCACACTGGCAGGGAAGGGGTTAACATCAGGGGCAATCAAAGGGTAAGTGTGTCCCTGAAAAGTGCTTTCTAACTGTTTTGAGGATGGACTGACTGGAGGAAGTGAGACATCTGTGTTCCTGAGCCCTGGTTCACATTGGAGCAATTCGGCATGCAATTTGCCATGTCAAATCGGTGGCAATGGCACTGTCCGTATCGTCATTTGCGGCACCACACCAATGCCCAAAGAGTAGTTTCTGTACTACGATTTTCCATAGACATTTGTGCAGCAACACGCACACATGTCTCTGAAATCGCCCCCGAAATCGGGATTGACATGCGGGAATAAAATTTGGCAGTTTTCCCGTCGGAAAAACTGCGTGAAACATACACACGGCCGGGATATCCAGCCAAAAGCTCTCCTTGCAGTTTTCCAGTCAAAAGAGGTATCAAAAAGGTAAAGCCAGTTGGATTGGTAAACTTGAGCTTTGTGCATTGTAGTCATCTAAGTTAGTGGTCTCCAAAATGTGGCCCCCAGGGCCGGATGCGGTCCTTTGCATGCCTTTATCCGGCCCTTGGGAATTCGCGCTATTCCTCCCAATGATACGGGCGATGAGGCACTTTTCCTCCCACTGATACCAATGATGGGACATTATTCCCCACTGATACCAATGATAGGACACCATTCCCCCCACTGACACCAATGATGTGGCACTATTCCTCCCACTGACACCAATGATGGGACACTATTCCTCCTACTGACACCAATGATGGGACACACTATTCCTCCCACTGATACCAATGATGGGACACAATTCCTCCCACTGACACCAATGATGGGGCACTATTCCTCCCACTGATACCAATGATGGTGTACTATTCCTCCCACTGATACCAATGATGGGACACTATTCATTCCAATGATTCCAATGATAGGGTACTATCTCTCCCACCGATACCAATGATGGGACACTATTCCTCCCTATGACACCAACAATGGGGCACTATTCCTATAACTAATACATTTTATGGGGCACTATTCCATCTACTGACTACCGGCACTATAACTTTCATTTATTTTTTAATCCCACTAACCACAGTTCGGCCCCCCTAAAATCTATAGGACAGTAAACTGTCCCTTTGTTTAAAAAGTTTGGAGACCCCTGATCTAAGTCAACATACTCCCATGAGAACATATATTAAAGGAAATAGAGCAGAGAAGAAACAGGGCAATAGTTAACTTTTCTTTATACTTGTCATAGCAACATATAAAGGAAATTGGGTATTTTGGACAGTGAACGGTGAGCTCCTATAAAGAAAAATAAGATTTAAACAATTACAATGGTAAGGTCAATGTGGATGAAAAAAAGAAGTGCCTTTTCCAAGATTTCCAATTAGGGAGACATTAAAAAGTCCAAGTAAGAATAAATTACTGGAAGCATACTGTACATAACACATAGTTAAGAGCAAGACTGCATATCTTTTATGAGTGTAGCTGCTGAACCCTTTTGCCTACTACTTATTCCCATTACACTGAAAATTACAAAAACCCACTCTACTGTAGAAATGATCGTTTGCTGCTTATGAAAAGGTTCTAAAACGCAACTGGCAAAGGAATAATTTAGACTATACAAAAAGGTTTATAGTGGAGTTTCCACAAAGTCACCTTTTAAAAATATGTGCTATGGAACTTATTAATGCCTCTAGTAACTATAGGTTATATATTTAATGATTTCAAAGTAGTACCAAGGTATTATGTTACAGTATTTCAAGTTTCGACCACAAACGTACTACAAACACACAATGCACAGGTTTCAAAGACATATTTACAGGTGATACTGCTCACTGTACTGAAATATTTAAAATTAATCTAACTCCCATTAAAACATATTTTTTTAGTTTTGATTAGACCAGGGAAAGGTTAGAAAATATGCTAGGTTTGTATTATCCCCTGTCCCTGTTGGGTAAAACCAACTTTACTACTTGTCTGGTAGCCATTGCTATTAGGAGAAAAATAAAGTAAGGAGGAACCCAAAATTGTTCAGTTGCCCCTGGAACGCAACGTGCCCATAGAAAAAATACATAATTACTTTGATGGTAAGTACCAGTGTTATGGCAGCAGCTAGCTTCCATAGCCCCAGTATTGTTTTTTACCATGGCCAATTCTCTGCAAGATAAAAGTGGTCCTGTGGGCAGATTTATCATGGGATCACTTTCAGAAGCGATCATTCCCAGGCTTACCCAATGGATCGATGAAGCCCAGAAGGGACCGGATGTGGCCGTTAGCTGGGCATGGAGACAAGCAAGACCAAGATTGATGCTACTGGTCTCTATGCCCTTGGAGGACCGGAGCAATGTCTGTCATCATTTCCGGTTCCCGGGCCATAGTATTTTTTTTAAAGCAAAATAAAAAATGATATAATTATATATAGATATATATATATATTTCTCACACACACACACACATATTATACACATATAGCAAAATTAGAAAAAAATATATATAAGCCGCACTACCGCTTAACCATGTGAGAAACGTAATTAAAAAAAAAAATTCACAGAACATTAAATATACCAAAAAATAAATAAATAAATAAATATATATATATATATATATATATATATATATATATATATATATATATATATATAGTGATATAAATAGTGCGTAACGGCATGTGGTGTGATATCACTAATAAAGCATTAGATCTTGTCCAATAGTAATTGCAGATCACCAGAATAAATGCCCACCATGCAAAAAACAATGACAGATCCACATAGCGCATTAAATGAGTAGAAAATGTATTAAAAAAGTTATATTGCACTTACAAGTTTGCAGTAAAAATAATACCTTAAATCTGGTGTGCCGGTCGGTACACAAATTCCAGGGACCTGGAAGAAGCAAGATATTATGAAACGGACGTAGGGCCGAGCGGCGCGCTGTCGTCACCCAAAGCTCCAAACGATCCCCCAGCAGGACGGGTGTCTGAAATAGGATAGGCAAAGATCTTGGAGGTTGGACAAATCACTTCTACATGATCAGGCAATAGTGGAAGATTTGGAGGGGGAATGGTCTCTCTTCTTTATGGAGAACAACAGAGAATATTGCACCAACTGTCTTGTGGGAAGCCCATAAGGTATTCATGAGGGGAGGATTAATTGCAGAAGGGGCTAGGAGGAAAAAAACCTAGACAGCCCAAAAACAATCATTGCTACAGGAAATTCAGGAGTTGGAACAGACACATAAAAGATCAAATGACAGGGAGGTAATGGTGGAGCTGATGGGAAAGCGGAAAGCTTTAAGAGATATGCTGGAGCAAGATAAAGTTTTTATTAGAACGGCCAAAAAGCAGTATAGATTTGGCAATAAATCAGGGAGACTGTTGGCAGGGCAGATTAAACCTAGAAGGAATCCAAATTATATAGGAAAGATAACAAATAAAGCAGGAGAGATGAAACATTCCACTAGAGATATTAATAAAATATTTATGGAGTACTATCAATTACTATATAAAGTAAATGACCCCCAGGACATACAAGATAGAAAAGATAAGATAAGAGGATATCTGAAGCGAATAAAACTACTGGAAATATCAGAGGAGGATTCAAGAAGACTAGATAGGGATATCTCTAGAGAAGAAAGAGATCAGGCTATTAAAGATAGCAAGGCAGGGAAAAGTCCCGGCCCTGATGGTTATACATCTTTATATTTTAAGAAATGTATTGGAATTGTTTCTCCTTATTATCATCTATACATGAATTCTATAGGGGAAGGCCTTAAGATACAAGGAGAAGCCCTAGGCGACTACATATCCCTCCTAGCAAATAAGGGAAAAGATCCCACAATGTGCTCTGGCTTTAGGCCAATATCCCTGATCAATGAGGATATGAAAATGTATGCGAGAATATTGGCCGAGAGACTAATGCTCTATATGTCAGAACTTATAGGAGAAGATCAAGCAGGCTTTGTGCCTGGCAGAGAGACTAGAGATAACATCCTAAAAACAGTCCTCCTAATACATGAAGCAAAGAAAAGTAAAAGACCAGCCCTGTTCCTATCGATAGATGCCGAGAAGGCCTTCGATAGGCTGGACTGGGACTGGGACTTTATGTTGCAGACTCTATACAAATTTGGTATAGGACCCTGTATGATTATATGGATAGAGGCTTTGTATTCTACCCCTACGGCACAAATTCTAGTCAATGGGGCCCTCTCAGAAAGTTTTAGGCTTTTTAACGGGACTTGTATAGAGGTATGGGGTCAAGAATATAAAATATCCGCTTTTGCAGATGACATCATGGTGTAAATAACAAACCCTATGCAAACCCTTCCAAAAATCATGGAAGAACTGGGGAAGTATGGGCAGGTATCAAATGTAAAGGTAAATATGGAAAAAAACAGCAATATTAAATATTTCGGTTCCAACAAGTGAGAGTAGAGATCTTCGAAAATTATATCCCTTCAGATGGAAACAAAAAGTTCTAAAATATTTGGTAGTACTTCTGTCAAGATCAACTGTAGACTTATATCAAGATAACTACATGCCTTTGCTGAATAAAATTAAAAATGAATTGAAAAGATATCCTGCTCATAGACTGTCATGGTTTGGCAGGATAAGTGTGGTCAAAATGATGATCCTTCCAAAAGCTCTGTATATATTTCAAAGTTTGCCGATAAATATTCCCAGGGCATTCTTTAAAACATTGAGATCGATAGTACAGAAATTTGTGTGGAATAATAAAAGCAATCGCATCGCCTTTCTGACATTAACTAGATCTAAAGAGAAGGGTTATTCCTCCCGAACCTCGAAAAAAAATCTGTGCCCCTAGGCAGAAAAAATGGGCAGAGTTGGAGGGAAAAATCTGTAACTCTGAGTTAGGACAGATTATTTGGATCCCAAGGCAGTTCAGAGGCCCCTTGGAGGAAGCGGCCCCGATTACGCTAGAAGCCTTAAGAACGTGGGACAAGCTAATTAAAAATACACAAGGACAATATAACGCCCTTAACAGGAAATAACTATTTCCCACAGGGGAAAGATAATAAACTATATCTAAAATGGACTACATCGTCCTACTTGAGATTAAAGGGATGTTATGAGGGGGAATGTCCTATGTTCATTAATCGAATTGCGTGAAAGATATGGGTCCACTCCTTGGGAAGTCTGGAGATAAACAACTGCAAAATTTGGTAGACACCCTCCCGAAAACCTCTTAGGGGGGTTGGTAGGTTGAAAGCATGGGAAAAATTAGTTGATCAAATGGGGATAGATATAAATGGCAGAAATTCCATGCCTAAGTTGTTGATGACACATCTAGAGCGAAGAGCCTTGTGCCCAATGGAGAGCTGGGAACTAGAACTGAACCAGCCACTGCCAGAAACCATGAGAAGTAAAGTTTTACACTATGTCCACTCTACATCTGTGGACACACAGATAAAATAAATGAACTTCAAATTATCAATTAAGTGGTATTATGTTCCAGCAAAATTACACAAGATAAATCCTCAGGTGCCACCTCTATTTTGGAGGTAGTGTGGGGAGGTGGGAACTCATTCCCACATTTGATGGCAGTGCCCGAAAATTCAGTTATATTGGGTGCAAATATTAATTAAGTTAATTAAGGAGATCAGTGGAACCGAGATTGGCTTGGACCCATGGCTATCCCCAGGAAGAAATATAAAACAGCAATTATCCCAATTCTATTAAGTGCAGCAAAGGCATTGATTCCGAAAAGGTGGAGGGACAAGCAAGCCCCTTCAATACAAGAATGGTTGAGGGCAGTAGAAATGATAAGAATTATGGAGGAGGTAACGCACCAACATAAGGAACTAAACAGTGGAGATATTGGAACCTGGGGGGGGGGGGCTGGGCGATGTTTAGACAGTCTTCAGTCTATGCAGGCTATATGAGTAGGGAAGGCAGTATCTAGGTAACGATGGTTTGTTTGGTTTAAGGTAGGAGTAGTGGTTCTCTCCCCCCCCCCCCTCCGGAAGTGTGCCGTTTTATTTCTTCTCTCTTTTTTCTTCTCTCCCCCCTTAAAGATAGAAATTTATAGTAGTCACATGAATTAATTAAAAGATAAGAGATGGGATAAATATGCATGTTGCACCTTAAATGATGTAGTATGGGTGGGTATGGGGGTTTTTCTTTTCCCCCTCATTTTAAATTAAATTAAGAGAAGTCACAGGAGTTATTCAAAGGATGAGACATACACGACACACTTATATAGTATGGGTGAGTAGCTGGGTTTTCCCCTTCTACCACCCCTTGTTTGAGAGGGGGAGGGGAAGGGGAAGGTGAAGGGAAGGGGGGAAGAAAATCCCTTACCTTTTTTTTTTCCTCTTTTCCCTTTTTCCCATCTCTTCCGCCTCCTTGGGGGGGGGGGGGGTGTTAGGGAGAGGGCAGAGGCAGAAGAGAGAGAGGAAGATCAGGAGGATGCAGGATTGACCCATATTGTTGTTATTTATGTAGTTATTTATGTGTATGAAATGTTGAATTCATTTTAAATGTGAATCTTTTTGTACGCTTATTGGCAATGAAATGTAAATTATATCTGTGTATTAAAAAAAAAAAAAAGACTTCCGGTTCCGGCGCCGCATGTAGGGGAAGCAAGCTCCGGAGGCTCCGCTCAGACCGCCGAATAACCTGCCTACAAAGCCCCGACATTGCTCCGAAACACGGCGTTTCACTGCGCCTACACAAAGCCCTACCCGCAAGGCATGGAGCGGTACCTGACACAGCCGCGGACATCCAAAGATACCGGCGGCACGGACGTCCCGTCGGAAGCCACGGCCGCGTCCAACATGGCGGCCGCAACACGAGGTACCTCCTCACCACAGTGTGCCCAGGTACAGCCAGTACAGGGATGTCCTGATCAGGGCATCCCGCTAAGTGAGGACATGGACACTCTAGCCACTGGATGTGTGGAGCAGGGAGACACACATGAGCGGATCGCTAAAGCTGTGGCGGCACTGCTATCGCCCACCATCACAGCAGCTGTTGAACGTGCAGTCGCAGCAGGCATTCAGCAGCTTCGCAAAGAAATTGGGGAACATTCCCTGAGGCTAACCACCGCAGAACAGTAGAAGACGATCAGTACAATATGAGCGGCGCCCTGGAACGGTTCACGCAAGATTTACAGCACCTCCATGAACGCATGGAAGACCAGGAGAACCGTTCCAGGAGAAATAATTTGAGAATTATTGGCCTGCCGGAATCCTACAAGCCGGGCTCACTGCTTGACATATGCTCCACCGCCCTCCCTGAATCCCTGGGCCTAGGTAGGAGGTGTGTGGTGGAGAGAGCCCATCGTATCGGCACTATGTCTGAGGATCGTGCCCGTCCTAGGCCGGTGATTGCGAGGTATTTAAACTATGCTGACCGTATGGACGTTCTGCAGAGCTTCCGCAGAGCTCGTTTGGCGGAGTTTGAGGGTCACAAGTTGCTGATTTTTGCTGACTATTCTGCGGAAGTATCTCGCAAGCGCAAAGAGTTCCAACCAGTGTGCGCGGAACTGCACAAGAGGGGTATCCGCTTTACGCTAGCATACCCTGCTATCCTTCGCCTGCAAGCCCCGAACGGAGATCAGCTCACATTGCAATCTCTAGATAAAGCCCACGCTTATCTCCAGTCACTCGCAGCCGACAAGATACCATCAGGCACCTACGCTGACAGAGCCAAACAAGGTCCCAGAGATCAGAGAAGCCCCAGGAAGGACCCGCCAAAACGCCTCAAACACACGTCCGCTCAGGGCCACCAAGAATATGACTGATTCCAAAAAAGCTCATATTTCCTGGCCCAAGCCAAGAGGGACCAGATTGGTCCGCGAGGCTCCAAAGCAGCCTTATGTCTTCTAAAATTTTTTTTTTTTTTTTTGAGTCAATTTTTTGAGTCATGCGGGGGTAGCCCTACGGCTTGGATGATGCCCTTGATTCCAATCCTACAGGTTGTCCACTGCCCTTGTGGATATGATCCAATTGCAATGCTGCTGTTTGTATTATCGTTTGAACTGCCATAACTAGTTATACCTACCCTGATGGCATACGCTGATTCGATGTTTATAGTGTTTGTTGTTGCTATGCCTCTATTGTGTTGAGTCTCCCCTCTTAGAGGGTCACCATGCATCCCCACTGCTGAGCCTCCTCATGTTTTATATTTTTATTTCATTTACTTTCTTTTGGGGCGGTTTTGCTCAATATATTCAATACCACATTGTTGACATTTCTTAACACTTAAACAAAAAAAAAAAGCAGCAGTGTTGGATTCTATTAGTATCCTTTGGTGGCGGTCTGATGGTACGTCCGGTGGTGGGAATGCATGCGGAAAAAAGAGAAGTCTCGAATTAATGTTTTTTTTTCTCTTGTTTCTAACTTTCTTCCTTTACCTCTCTTTATCCCTGTGATTGTCCCCCTTTCCCTGCAGAGAGGATGGTTCCAATGGTTCTACCCCCGAACACTACAAATTTACACCCACTTTCGAATCGTGCAAGGTCGCCCTGACCCAGGTAATTCACACTTACATCCTTGTGTTGATCATCCCATGTTATGCCACCCATGGCCCAGATATGTGTAGTTTCCTGGAATGTTAAGGGGCTAAGGTCACCCATCAAACGTATGAAAGTTCTCAGACACCTAAAAAGGCTTAAGGCTGATATTGCTCTAATACAGGAGTCACATTTGGGAGAAAGAGATTTTTCCCGTATGCAGAAGCTCTGGGTAGGAAAGGTATTAGGCTCAGCCTCTTCTGGACGCAAAGCAGGGACACTCATTTTACTTCACAAGAATCTAGTTTATGATCTCCTCTCGGTTAATAGTGATAGAGATGGTAGGCGGATCTCTGTTCATCTCAAGCTCCCATCGGGAGAGATAAGGGTAACTAATATTTACGCCCCCAACTCCCCCGACCAGGCGTACTTTACTAAACTAACGTCTCTACTGGCAGCAGATGGGGACGTTCCACATCTTATAGGAGGTGATTTTAATAGCACTTTCTGCGATCGGGAAGATAGATCCGCCGTGCGCTCTCCCCCACCCTTGGCCCGCTTGTCCCGTTCTACATACCTATCGCACATGATACGGGCACTCAACCTAGTCGATACATGGAGGCTCCATCACCCTCTGGATAAGGAGTATACCTTTTTCTCCCCTGTCCATGGTTCCTTCGCTAGGTTGGACTATTTCCTGTGCACTCTCTCTCTTATGCCCAAGATTAACCTTTCAAATATACACGATTTGGTGATCTCTGACCACTCTCCTATTTCGGTTTCAATATACACTCCTCAGGTCAACCCAGGGGCTAGGCAATGGCGATTCCCAAATTTTCTATCCCAAAACGAGAGCTTCCAGACAATGATGTCAGAAGCTTGGGCGGAATATGCGCAAAACAATGCTCAGCACTTAGACGACCCTAACTTATTCTGGGAGGCGGGTAAGTCTTATATTAGGGGGAGGATTATATCTTTTACATCGGCTTACAGGAAGACCACTCAAAAGCAATTTATAGACGCTAGTATGAAAGTTCGGACAGCCCAATCGATCCTTAATGCCAATCGTACTGATGACAATCTGGTCGCCTGGCGAGATGCCAAAGACCAGTTTGACACCTGGGCAGAAAGAGTGGAGCTGATGAAGCTATCTGCATCTCAGCTACACTACCACAAATTTGGCAACAAAGCCGGGAAGCTACTTGCGAGACTCACCAAAGGTGCATACACCCCAACTCATATCACAGCTCTGCGCAACCCTGACGGTTCGCTGTCCACGGAACCGCAAGATGTCAATAAGACGTTAGAGACATACTATACCCTCTTATATGGTCCAGAACCCATAGATACTGACATGGCTCAGGACTGGCTAGACGGTGTCATTCTGCCGCAAATTGACCCGGATTTCTTGACCCGACTAAATGCCCCCATCACATTAAATGAAATTAGAGGAGTTATAGGTGGTCTCTCCAATGGCAAAGCCCCGGGCCCAGACGGTTACTCGCCTGAGTTCTTCAAGATGATGCTAGAAACAATTGCTCCTACTCTCCTATCTGTCTACAATTACATTTGGACTGGTGGACCATACCTCCCCACTGGCCATCTAGCCAACATCAAGCTTATTGCCAAGAAGGGGAAGGACCCTCTGGACCCGGGCTCTTTCCGTCCTATCTCTCTATTAAATGTCGACTCCAAAATAATCTCTAAAATTGTGGCCTCTAGGCTAGGGGACATAATGCCATCACTTATTCACCGGGCGCAGTCAGGGTTTACTAAAGGGAGATCTGCATCAGCCAACATCCGCAAGGTACTGGCGGCTCTTGAATTTGCAAAATCTCACCCATCACAAGACGTGGCTATAGTTACATTAGATGCCGAAAAAGCTTTCGACAATGTTAGCTTCCGCTGGCTATCCATGGTCATGCTCAAATTTGGACTGGTGGGCCCTTTTAATACGTTCATTCACACCATGTACTCAGCTCCCTCGGCCACAGTGTCTGCAGCAGGAATCCAATCACCCTCCTTCAGACTACATAAAGGCACGAGACAAGGCTGTCCCCTCTCCCCTTTACTTTTTAATTTAGCCATAGAGCCCCTCTCACGTCTTCTAAATGCTACCCCTCTCCTACATGGGTTGCCCTTTGGACATGAGGAAATGAGAGTGGCTCTTTTTGCCGACGACATACTTATTTTTTCCACTTCCCCCCAGGAGGACATCCCCAACATCCAGACAATATTTGACTCATTCCGCAAGTGTTCAGGCTTGAAAATAAACTTCACTAAAAGCGAGATTCTCCCCCTAGGGCTACATACATCGTACCAGCGCTCGTCCCCTAGCCCCTCCCTTCGGATCGCTGAACGCCATATCACCTATTTAGGGCTAAAAATTGGCAAGGAACCATCCTCTCTGTACTATCTGAACTATCCACACTTAATCGACAAACTAGTCAATGAAATGGAAGCGTGGGCAGATTTACCGCTCTCGTTCTTTGGGAGATGTTCATTGTTGAAGATGGTGAGCTTTGCCCGCCTACTATATCCTCTACAGACCTTACCTTTACTTTTGAAACATAAAGATGTCCAAATTTTGAATAAAGCTATCTCTAGATTCATTTGGAAGAAAGGTAGGCCAAGGATTGCTATGTCTAAACTCTATCTCCCGAAGGGCGAGGGTGGCGTGGGTCTCCCAAATATCAGATTGTATAATTTGTCTTGTCTATTGAGGATTGGAATTGATTGGTTAATAGGTTCCTCACGGTACTCCAACCATGCCCTGGAATCTGCTATGGTTTCCCCCCTAAATCTAGCCACCCTTCTTCACAGCTCGCTCCGAACTCTACCTGACCCCATCAAACAAAATCTTCTTTTCAGAGACACAGTAGTGGCCTGGAGAGAGATCAGGAAAAAACTGGGTCTTTCCCCTCATATTTCAAGACATCTCCCGATCCACGGCAATCCTATGTTCTCACCCAGTCTCCTTTACGAACCTTTCTCTAAATGGAAGGACAAGGGCTTAACCAAAGTATGCTCTCTGTTCCAAGACTTTTCTGGCAACCCCAAACCTTTTGCAGTGCTGGCAGAGGAGTATTCGCTACCCGCAGGTCATTTTCTCCCGGTTATGCAATATGTGGACTTTGTTAACAAGGTGTGCCCTAAAAAATATATCAGATTCCAACCATCCTTCTTAGACAAGCTGATTGAAGACGAAAAGTACTCTATAGCTGATATTTACTCCCCCCTTAATCTACGGTTTGTAAAACCACTACGCCACACTTCTATGTCTGCCTGGACTGCAGACATTCCGAATCAAATGGATATAGACGACATTATTCGGGGCTATGGGCTCACCAGACGTATTACTCCGTGTGAATCCTGGAGAGAAACACAATTTAAATTGATGCACAGAGCATACTACCCTTTCTCCACAACGCACTCTCCCGATATAGGTCCTGCTTGCCCGTGGTGCCTCCATCATAGACCTACCTTGCTACACCGTTTTTGGAACTGTACTGCTGTTTCAACCTTCTGGTCTAGGATTCTGCTCTATATATCTGATGTGTCAGGCTGCCTTCTGGAAAAAGAGCCTAGGCTGCTACTATTTGGCTGCCCACCAGAGGATAAGGTCCAGCCTGGGGCCTACAATCTCTTCTCTCAAGGTACACGACACTGGATCCTCCTCACTTTGCTGGTGGCTCGCAGGACTATCCTCAACCATTGGATCTCACCTACCCACCCATCCCTTGCTGCAGCGATTCAAAGCCTGAGGACTTTATTGTACAAGGAAAATTTAGACCTACATACGCATCCCTCGCAATCGAGAGACAACTTCAACAAGAAATGGGAATCTTTTATCAAGTTTCACCTGTCTGTCTCCGAACAACAAAATTTGCTATCTTGCCCCTTCAGGTTCTCAACTAGGGGCCCCACCGGGCAGGTTACCCCCCCTGGTTGATTGTTTGTTTGATATGTTCACCTACATGCTCTAGATGGCCTGCCTGGGTGTCCCCTCCCCTCAATCCCCCCCTGGTCGACCTTGTGAATACTCGATACCTTCCTTGCCTTACTTACTTTGCTAAGTGGATGTAATAACCTTGAGGTTGAATGTTGTCTACCAGTGTTCCTGATGTGATATAGTATGTTGTATACTTCTGCTTTCTCTCTTCCCATTGATTTGCAGTCCTATGTCAGGGCTCCCGCCCTCCTCTCCCCCCTCTTCCCTCTTTACCCCTTTCTTCCCTCCCCCCTACTCTATGCTCCCCCATTCTTTCTCTTTAGTACATACATTCTGAGCAGGTTCTAAATTTGTTGTTCTACTTATTATACTTTTGCACTGGACTTACTATTTTTCTTCTATGTTACGCACAAGATTTTACAAACTGATATTGTCTGTTCTGTGTTTAGTCGTATTACATTGTTTCGATTAGGTAATGTACCCTATCTCCTATGTAATCTGCCTCTTTACAGTTCTTGTTCCGAATTGAATAAAATATTATTGAAAAAAAAAATAAAAAAAAAAAAAAAGAATAAAAACAAAAAAAAAGTAAACAAAAAAAAGTAAACAAAAAAAACGTAAACAAAAAAAGTAAACAAAAAAAAGTAAACAAAAAAAAAAGTAAACAAAAAAAAGTAAACAAAAAAAGTGAACAAAAAAAAGTAAACAAAAAAAAGTAAACAAAAAAAGATAGAGATTCAAGAAAATTTTGAAACTTCCTGTAAAATTAGGCCTGGCTCTGTCTTCTCCCACCTGAGTCTTTCTATTGGCTCTTTAATATGATTAGTAATCTCACTGATAAATTATGGGGTTTGGGGATTGGAATCTGGAATGGCTGGGGATGAATTCAAATTTTTATATAAAGAAGTTGAGATTTGTATATAAATTTTAGGCGCCTATAATTCTAAATCTACATGACACGTTATTTTCACTGGACACAATACATTTTTTCATCCTAGCAACAGTCTGCAATGCATACATTTTTGACAGGATTAACAATAAATAACCGT
Source organism: Rana kukunoris (assembly GCA_029574335.1). Classification (NCBI taxonomy): domain Eukaryota; kingdom Metazoa; phylum Chordata; class Amphibia; order Anura; family Ranidae; genus Rana; species Rana kukunoris. The sequence continues at coordinate 444,209,039 of CM056050.1, forward strand.
TTTTTAACTGAACTACAATTTTTTTCTGTAGATAAGTTGCCCTCCAAATGGAACAAAACCTACACTTAAAGAGATTCTGTCAGTCTCAATAGGCAGGACATAACATTGTCACTTTAAGGGCTTTGTCAACCTGTCATGGCCCTTACACAGGGTTAGGATCAAAGAGGAAAGAAGTGGCAGGGTGAGCAGAAAGGGTAAAACATTGGGTCAGGGGATGTGCCACTTCAGCCTCAGAAGGCTTTACCCCCTTCCTGACTAGAGCACTTTTTACAATTTGGCACTGCGTCGCTTAAACTGGTAATTGTGCGTTCATCCAATGCTGTACCCAAACAAGACGGATATGTTTTTAAAAACACATTTCTTCATCAGTTTAGGCCAATATATATTCTTCTACATATTCTTGGTTAAAAAAAAAAAAAAAAAAAATCGCAATAAGCGTATATTGATTGGTTTGCACAAAAGTTATAGCATCTTCAAACTATGCAAAAGATTCTATGGAATTTTTAAATATATATATATTTTTTTACTAGTAATGGCGGTGATCTGTGATTTTATGTGGTATTGTGATGGACAGATCGGACACATTTTTTTTGGAACATTGACATGTATATAGTGATCAGTGCTATAAAAATGCACTGATTACTATATAAATGTCACAAGCGGGGAAGGGGTTAACACTAGGGGGCGATCAAGGGGTTAAATGTGTGTTCCCTCAGTGTGTTCTAAATGTATGGGTATTGGACCGAGTAGGAGAGGAGACCCATCGTTGTTACTACTTACAAGGAACGATTGGCAGATCTCCTCTAACAGCACAGGGATTTGTGTGTTTACACACACAAAATGACCATTCTTTTGCTTGTGTAGGCACCCAGGCCACGCACATCGGATCCCCCACTATGCAGCGGGTGTCTGCAAGCCCGGCCGGCGGCTCTTAAGAGAAACCCCATAATGGTACAGGGCTTTGCGCAGGGGAGCCATTCTGGCCCCATAAATAGACTTGAGCTGGTTGGGAACTGGTTAAAAAGAGACTTTGTCACTTTATCCATTTAGGAGTCTTTTTAACAACCATTTTAGAATACAGCCATTAGAACTTTTCCTCTCTGAAGCAGTGCTGGTCTAATTACTTGATATAGGGGGCCTATAAAAAAAGGACTGCACATAATATTCAATGTACACAATGTTGCAGGAAACTAATAAACAGTGAACTTGCAACAAAAGATGGTCCAAAACAGCAGGTATGCTACAAAAGATGGTCCAAGACAGCAGCAATGCTACAGAAGATGGCCAAAGACCACATGCAGGCTACAGAAGATCTTCTGACACTGCAAGACTGCTATAGAACATGTCCCAGAACAGCGGTCATACCTGCATAAGATGGAGAGAGACTTCAGGCATGCTGCAGAAGATACTGCATATACTACGTAAAAAGTGGTTAGGACAACAGACATGCTACAGGAGACAGATACTAGGAACATTTTGGAGGACATGCTTTAGGAGCCAGAGTCTGATGACTTGTTACATTAGATAGCTAGGGATCACTCCTATTACATCTGAAAGGTGATAACCCCCACAGCCCCCATTAGATGTGATTGATGTCACATTAAAAAAATTCCTCTCAACAATGTCTATCCACCTTAGATAAAAATAAATAATCTGGCCATAGATGGATGGAAATTCACCCAGTTTAGCGGGGACTGGCCACATTTCGATCAGTATGTGGCTGTCCCTGCTTGGCAGAAGTCAGTTGTTTGATTGACCTTTGGTCAAGGGGAGCACGTTCTGAGTCACAATACATTGTAAACCTCATTTGTGTGGATAGAGGATTTCTGTTTATGGCCAGGATTTATGGCAAGCTTAATAAGAGAACAGAGAATAAATAGCACAAACAAGTAAGCATAATAACAAAACAAAACAAAAAAACTATTTAGCATAAGACATATTTTTGTTTTACTGGAGTAAACACCTATGTAGGTAGACTACAACTTACTTTTGGGGCCATGAGGGTTACAAGTTGGGTTGTTCTAACTATTATGCTGCATACACATGACCGTTTTTCGGGTTGTAAAAAATCCCGTTTTTTTTAATGTCATTAAAAACGATCGTTTGTTGTCTCCAGAGCATTTTTCACGATGTAAAAAATGGGCATTAAAAATTTCGAACATGCTCTAATTTTTCACAAAGTTTTTAACGTCGTAAAAAATGGTCGTGTGTGCGCTTTAACGACGTGAAAAAAAAAACGTGAATGCTCAGAAGCAAGTTATGAGACAGGAGCGCCCGTTCTGGTAAAACTACCGTTCATAATGGAGATACCACATTCATCACGCTGTAACAGATTGAAAAGCGCAAATCGTCTTTTACTAACACAAAATCAGCAAAAGCAGCCCCAAGGGTGGCGCCATCCGAATGGAACTTCCCCTTTATAGTGCCATCGTACGTCACCGCGCTTTGCTAGGGCTTTTTTTTTTTCACGATCGTGTGTAGGCAAGGCCGTTTTAATGATTGGGTTTTTACAACCTGAAAATCGGTCGTGTACACTGCATTAGATCATTTCAGTGGTTACACTTTCCACTAGTTTGAAGATGCAGTCTGCCTGGAAGCATAAAAAATAGGAACAGAAATCTCACTCTACCAACACATTTGGGCCTGTTTTCACAGCAATGCTTCCACATGTAAACATACTGGAGGTAGAAAGCATTGATCAGATGCAAAATTAATGCAATAAATAAATAATAATAATAAAAGCGCACCACAATATGTCTGCATTTTCTGCAGTCAATGACGGCACAATTTTTACCTCAACAAGCTCTTCTCTAGAGGCAAAACTTGAAACCAGGGAATTTTCCCAGCTTTTGGTGTTAGTGACTGATATGTAGAGACGGTTCTGAGCTGCATCATGAGCATTAGCAGGGAGAATTGTTTCTATGCCTTCCCTGTGGCAAAGAAATAATAAACATTACTCATATTTAATTATTCAGCGTGCAATAAATAATTAAACACACATTCTGCATTCCTGTAGGTTTAGGAGAAACGTCACATGCATTTGTATCACTGTACATAAGACACAGAGATTAGTGTTTATATAGTCATAAAAGCTAAATCTTAGTCTTAGAGTAAACACTCTCAAAAATAAGTAGTTGTCATAAATACCTTAAGTATTTCAGAAAATCGTATCTTGGTGTAAGTGCTCCAAATGTTTGTTTTCTAACATCTTCAGAAAACTGGAAAATGAAATCCTTACTTTCCTAAAACCAGAATAACACCTAATTGGAATTCATAGAATTTTGAGATTCAATTTGAACAGTTACATGCAGATAATACATACAAAAAAAAAATCTTCATCTTGAGTGATTTATAGCGATTTAAAATGATATATTTTAGCTTTGAACAGAATACAGACATGCCAGGTGTCATTGCACTTTATGTAGCTACTGCAGGAGGTTTCTCCTTACCTCTTGCATAGTCACCAGGGCAGGAAGAAAAATCTCTCTCAGAAGTAATAAAACATTTGTAAGCAGAGCAAGGAAGGGTTATACTGTGAATTTTTTACTGCCATCATTGTTCCCGCTGGGGGATCTTCTACAGTTACCAGGACAGGAAGTGGAAAAAGGTTCCTATACTTCTGGATCTACTTAGTGTTTTTAGGAGCCAACCTTTTTTTTTTTATTTGTATGTGGCTTCCTTTTTTTGTTTCAGACTGGTATATTGTTCTTCTGATGCCCTATACACACACGATCGTAATTTCCGTTGGGATAAACTCCGGAATTCCATCAGAAAAATCTGTTCAAGCCGTCTTACATACACACTGTCACACCAAATTCCGACCGTCCAAAACACGGTGACGTACAACACTACGACAAGCCTAGAAAAATGAAATGTAATGCTTCTGAGCATGCATCAACTTGATTCTGAGAATGTATGTTTTTTTTTTCTCCGTCAGAGTTCCATACAGACGAACGGATTTCCGAAAAAAAAAAAACGAACATCTTCTCTTTCTAAGTCCGTCGGAATTTCCGTTGGACAAACTTTGATAGGGCACACGGTCAGAATATCTGATGAAAAAAATCCGTTGGACTTTTTCCATCGGAAATTCCGATCGTGTGTTCAAGGCATTAAGACCATGGTGTTAATGGTGACCAAGTGCAAAAAACAAAAACAAGTACCAGAAGACCATAATGGAATTATGTTTTTCTTGAAGGTGATGAGCTTTGTTTGTAATGGGGTTTGTTTGTTTTTTCTTTAGTGAGCTAGCACAGTACACAAGCTTTCATTCTCTGACTGCGAAATGGTTTATGAACACAAGCCCAACTATATAAATATCTCCTAAGGGGGTTATATACACAAGATAATAGCTAATGTATGTGCTCCTTCAAAGATATAGCCCATGAGCACCTATAATGGTCTGCTGTTCATTTAATAATTGAAAATGGTTTATTGATTGAAAAAAAAGCACACAGTGTACAGACAATGAAATACCACTTCAATACTACATTAACGCTGAAAAAATGTATATTACTTGCCCATAACATAACTGGTATAAAAGCCAGCAAGGCCAGCCTAGGTTAAACCTTGGTTATGTTCATTCTGCACAGGATTTAACATTGCTCTTTTTATAAAGGCATTTTTTTTTTTTGTGTGTGACGTACATCACTTGACTTGTTTTGCACTGCATAAAGTGCTTCACAAATAGACTGAAACATTGCATCTGAACATAGATTTTTTTGTTCTTATTTGAACATACTGTACAAAACAAACAGCTTAATGTTGTCTAAGCATACTTGATGTTTACATGTGAGGCCGCGTACACACGATCAGTCCATCCGATGAGAAGTCCGAAGGACCGTTTTCATTGGTTAACCGATGAAGCTGACTGATGGTCTGATGTGTCTACACACCATCGGTTAAAAAAAACTTTTGTGTTAGAACACGGTGATGTTTACGTGTTTTAACACAACGACGTGCTGAAAAAAACTAAGTTCAATGCTTCCAAGCATGCATCGACTTGATTCTGAGCATGCGCGGCGTTTTAACTGATGCTTTTGCATACTAATGATCGGTTTTGAGTTGACCCATCGGTCAGACATCCATCGGTCAAATTTTAAAGCAAGTTCTCTTTTTTTGACCGAAGGATAACTGAACGATGGGGCCCACACACGATCGGTTTGGACCGATGAAATGGTCCTTCAGTCTGTTTTCCCCGGTTTGGACCGATCGTGTGTACGCGGCCTTAGAGGCCAAATGTCAGCAAGTACAAATGAAGATTTTGCACTAAATCCTTACTTGCAGTGTGTCAAATCTGCAGCAAATATACTTATTGATGAGTAAATGTAGGTCTCAATGATGAGATACTAATAAAATGTGATTGTTACTGTGATAACTTTAAAAAATCTACATGTTCGGTAAATACAACCATTATAGACCTGATCTGGAATGGGCTTCAAAGTTGTCAGCACACCAATGAGAGATGCAGAATTTATTTTATTTTATTGCACAAATAAACTTCACCAAGACATGACTTATGCCGTGTACACACGATCAGAATTTCCGATGGTATAAAGTCCGATGGAATTTTTCGTCGGAGTTCCGTTCAAGCTGTCTTTCATACACACTGTCAGACCGAATTGCGACCGTCCAAAATGCGGTGACGTAAAAAAAACACTACGACAAGCTGAGAAAAATTAAGTTCAATGCTTCCGAACATGCGTCAACTTAATTCTGAGCAGTGTGTTTTTTTTCTCCGTCGGAGTTCCACACAGACGATCGGTATTTCCGAAAAAAAAAAAAAAATATATGTTCTATTTCTAAACTCTGACGGAAACAAGTCTGATGGGGCCCACACACATCTGGCTTTTTTTCATTGGAAATTCCCATTGTGCATTAAACCTCATGTGCCATCCCCACAAACCTGTTTGTTTTATCATGCTTACATTATTTGATCCTTGCTCAGCAAATTATGTTAAGCCACAACAGCATATTATTTCATCTATAAAAGGCATACAGTATATAAAATGGCAACAGCACTGTACAACTGCACCGTGTTTATCACATTACAAGAGGAAAGTATTTAAAAGGAGATCCAGTTCTCTGTAAATCCCCCCCCCCCCCAACTTCCTAATCTAGGCAGTGTGACCTGCTAGAATCTGCAAGCCATCCCTTCTTAGCTGGGAATCACCATTCATTCTTATAAAAGTGGCCATTGGTTATGCATCACTGCATCTCTGCTTATTTTCTATTTATTTCTATGGAGGGGCTGTTGGGATACATAATAAATGTAACCCTGATGGTGACATTGTCACATGCAATGTGAAGAATGACAAGGAATGACTTCTTACAGCATGAGAATGACATGACAGCTGCAAAGCAACAAGGAGCCCAATCATCCAGGAATAATAGGAAATACCTGAATTTGTTCATAAACATAAACTGCATGATAGTGATAAGTAGGGTGTATGGCACTTGGGGTAGTTCAACTTTAGGCAACAGGATTACTTCAAAACTTGTTGCAGGACTAGGCAGGTTTACCCTTCTACTGGCTAATTGAAGGCTAAAAAAGGGATGGGCACATCACTGCAATAGTAAAGAGCACACAAGTATGCGTTGGTAAATATGCAGCAAGAGCTGAGGCATGCAATTTATGCAGTGACAGTGAGTGCAATGACAGGTGTTGATGGAGAGGAGAGGAGAGGAGAGGAGAGGAGAGGAGAGGAGAGAATGTTGGTCAAGGAACAGTGGTGAGGGTTGGGGTGTAGGTATGATGTGGGAGGAATAGGAGGCAGCTTCAAATTGGTGGGGAAATTTCAGGCATGGTGGTAAGAAGGGGAGGGCAGGCACAGTAGAAAATAGTGATAGGTGGGGTACTGGTGTATTGGTGGTCAAAGGAGGTGTTTGTAGGAGCAAGTGTCACCTCCACAAGGATCAGTCAGCTCTAACTTCAGGCACAGTCCTGAGCCAGGGGTCGGTTATGTAAGCTGCCAAGCTGGAGATTAGAGTACCCGTGTAAGCCAAATCAGAAGCTAGGAAGGGGGGAACAGGAGGGTTAATATGAGATGATGGAGCTGGAAATGTCTTGATGCAACTCAGACCTGTTGCACTGATCACTCTGTGTTCTTATCCTCCTTTTACTATTGTGCATGTATATGTAGCGGCCTGCTACTTTCTGGCCGGCACTGCTTTAAATTTAAGGGGTAGTCTGAGGGTTAGTCGACTCAGACTGTATGTTTTTCACTAAATTTGGGCCTCTGTTCCAGCCATGGCTGTACTGTGAGTGACCACTATTGTTGTCTGGGGTGTCGTTATCACTTCAGGCCAAGGGTGACAGCAGTCAGGTCAAGGTGTTTTGGGTGTTCCTTATCAGCAGCCAATCAGAGGGAGTTGATCGTCCCACTGTGCATGCTGGGGAGGAGTAGAGTACCGCCGATCCAGGCCTGTCGTCCCACCACCCCCCTGTGTTGTCCTCATGGCCGGGGGGTGCGTGTTCAAGTGTTCCTGGCTCCAGGACCACGTTGATCCGGGGTTGTGATCTACTAAGTAGGCCTGGTAGTCAGACTGGGTCTACGTTTGCAGATTGGTCCTGTGCTGTCCGTCCTGAGGGAGGAAGTCACTCAATGAAGAACCTATCTTGGAGAGCACCGAGCACGAGGCTGGTATCTCAGGAGAGGCCTTAAACTTCATCGAAGGACAAACGATTACTGATGCCGCGTACACACGGTCGTTTTTTGCGATGAAAAAAAAACGTCGTTTTTTAAAACGTCATTTAAATTGATCGTGTGTGGGCAAAACGTCGTTTTGTGTCTTAAAAAAAACGACCAAAAAAAAATTCCAACATGCTTGATTTTTTTGTGTCGTTTTTCAAAACGTCGTTTTTTATTTCACAAAAAGTCACCGTGTGTAGCAAAAACGTCGTTTAAAACGACGTTTTTCAACCCGCGCATGCCCAGAAGCTAGTTATGAAGCGAGCTTCAATGGAAAAGTGTGGTGAACGTAACCTCGTTTTTTGTGAAAAAAACGATGGTGTGTATGCAACATCGTCTTTGAAAGTGACGTTTCAAAAACGTCGTTTTTTACTTCACAAAAAACGTCGTTTTTTTTCATCGCAAAAAACGACCGTGTGTACGCAGCATTAGAGGCTGAGTGATGGTCGCCTGTCAGTTCTGAGTTCACAAGAGTTTATTCAAGAGAGTTCCGGGTGCTTAATCCTGTGTTGAGAAGGATTCTATACCAAATATATCTCTACCTTTGGGAAGGTCTGTGACAGACTTTGCTCAAGTTGGCACCCTGGCTGCTAGGCTAGTCAGAGAGGCCTATCCAGGTGCACAATACCCACTCTGGCTAGAGTGGCGACGAAAGCTACGTTGCTGGAAGCAGGAGTGTTTCCGAACAAAGTTTTACACCTGAACCTACTACTTATTACCCTTCCACCTCTTCAACTACTACTTTTATTCTTTTACCACTTTGGGTAAATAAAGCAAAGAAAAAGAAGCCTAGTGTGGACATTAAAGTTTTTCTCAACTCTCATTGTATACCCTAAACGGCGAAGGAATAGAGGTAACATGCTGCCCAAAACAAACCAGCAGCTCCTTCGGGGGTAGTGCTACATATACAATAGAATAGAAAAGTTAACTGTCAGCGCAAACACAAGGTGCATATGTAAATTGGGATATGACAGTTCGTTCATTAAAAGTAGTAATAACAAGTAGTTCAAGAGTTAAAAAGGCAAATATGGCTGGTCAATGGCGGTTGCTGTCCTCAGAGAGCTGACTCTGTGGTAAGCAAGAAGGGGTAGAAATAAGGAAGCGCCACCTAAGTTCAATATTAGAAAGTTATTTTAATGACACAATGTACAATCACATTTACAGGAAGGAAGAGAGAGAAGGCTCATCTGTAAAACCCTGTAGTCCTCGTCCCGGATCCATGGGCTGCACGGATGTGAAGAATGTTTTTCTTAAGGCTTGTCCTGTGGCCACCAGGATGAGACCTGGTCCAGCATGGAGCACATGCGACGTCACGGGTCACGTGATTACTTTCGGGGAACACTTCCAGGAGGAGGGTCAACAGGAAAGGCCCCTTGCCTTTCACACTCTGCATTCTTCACATCCGTGCAGCCCATGGTTCCGGGACGAGGACTACAGGGATTAACAGATGAGCCTTCTCTCTCTTCCTTCCTGTAAGTGTGATTGTACATTGTGTCATTAAAAGAACTTTCTAATACTGCACTTAGGTGGCGCTTCCTTTTTTCTACCAGTTGTACTATTGTGCATGTACCAGTTATTGTTGCCAATTTGGCTCATCCTAAAGACTCTACATTACTCCAAGTGTTATGGATAGCCTATATTCTGTATCTATCTTTGCGGATACCAGCAATCAACTTCCAGCACAGAAATTCTCCTATCGCGAATATCTAAGTGTGACATGAAGGGGCCACAAATATCTACTGAAAAGAGTTGCAGATAAGTTATTAGTGGATGAAATGCTTCCTGTATTGGGAACGGATTGCTGGTATTTGCAGGTATTACTGGAACCTAGAATTGATGAGCAGCACTGTCACTTAATACTGGGTCCAGGTTCTGCTTCCTACACATGCACAGTAGAATATAGCCTTCTATGCGGCCAGGAGACATATCAGCCTTATAGTAAACCTTGCATCAGATTGTTGATGGACTCGATGCCAGAACTGTAGGTATACAGCAGAGAAGGGGGAGGTGGGTTATAGCTACACAGTGGAAGGGAGAAGGGGTGAGAAACTGTTCAGAAAATGCAGTTTCAACATTTCCTTAAGATCAATCATAAGGCAAATAAATACAGTATGTGTTTTTAAATATACTGCATGGTGACATGTTTAGCAATAAAAATGTCTAACTTAATAGACTCTGAACTGTTTCATACTATGCCAGTCCTTTGACGTACACTATTGTATACAAGGTATTTTACATTGCATTTAAATACAGTATATCCAAAGCCATTTGTTCACTTTGGATAGAGAAGGGGAGGGTTACAATACATAAACTGAAATCGAACACCACCTCATAAGCAATAAATCTTTCAGATAGTCACTCCTCCAGTGTGGAGGTCACCACCATAACCAAAGAACATACATGAAAAGGGGGGTTTTTGGTCCTAAAGAGAGCACTAAGACAGTGTGCTTCTATGGACCTAGAGGTTGTCAAGGTAGTGACGGACAATAACTGAATATGAAAATAGTAAATTTTATTATGTAGTTAACACAAGAGATGTATATAAATATTATAAACAATGTCTAAAAAAAAGGTACAAATACTGAGACCTAGGTATGTTAAGTTTATCAACTGGTGATAGCTGGCCAAAGCTGCACCCGTGAAAACTAGAATTGTTATTCACTAACCGGTACTGACAAAACACGCACAAAACAATAACAGGGACAGACAAAGACCAACAAAAATAAAAAGACAGCTGTCCGGACGCTTCAGTACGGTATCCCTGTGAACATTCCCAAGGATATTGCAGTGTGGATATGGGGCAATATCGTGGAAGTATTGGGAAGTATTAACGGGGGGACCCCCTGGGGAGATGCGAAAAATAGTACTTATCAGAAAATGGACTGTAGGTATTACTAACTAATACTGATACTGGTGGAAATAGGGGTATGTAATTGTGCCCCAAAATGACCTAATAAATGACTAAATAAAGTCCACCTGTCCAGAAAGACCAGAGTCCAAATGCTGTTTAGAGTGTATATATTGCGGTATAGAGAGGTATATGGTAGTCTAAATTGGCCTGAATGTGGCCAGGTTCTCTGATCTTTCCTTGGGAGAACCTGGCCACATTCAGGCCAATTTAGACTACCATATACCTCTCTATACCGCAATATATACTCTCTAAACAGCATTTGGACTCTGGTCTTTCTGGACAGGTGAACTTTATTTAGTCATTTATTAAGTAATACCTACAGTCCATTTTCTGATTAGTACTATTTTTCGCATCTCCCCAGGGGGTCCCCCCGTTAATACTTCCCAATACTTCCACGATATTGCCCCATATCCACACGGCAATATCCTTGGGAATGTTCACGGGGATACCGTACTGAAGCGTCCGGACAGCTGTCTTTTTATTTTTGTTGGTCTTTGTCTGTCCCTGTTTTGTGCGTGTTTTGTCAGTACTGGTTAGTGAATAACAATTCTAGTTTTCACGGGTGCAGCTTTGGCCAGCTATCACCAGTTGATAATCTTAACATACCTAGGTCTCAGTATTTGTACCTTTTTTTAATATTAGACATTGTTTATAATATTTATATACATCTCTTGTGTACATAATAAAATTTACTATATATATATATATATATATATATATATATATAATATATATATATATATATACTATATATCCATCTGTGTCTCATTAGGGAGATCTCCCTTCAATTCCTATCCTGTAGACTCAGAAGGAAGTACTGTATATACAGTATATTTCCAAGGTGAGGGATATGCCCTTTAAGATAGTGGGCATAGGATGAAGAGTCCCCATTTGAAGATTTCCCAACTAATCTTGTTCTGGTAGCATTAAATGCCCCCAAAGAGCAGTCAGTCAGTGTCAGTGGGAGAGTAGGACGCTCTGGCCTTCTGCTCGAGTCTGTTCTCGCCAGGGACCAGACAGGCAGATAGTGACAGGCAGACTGCTAGGTAGGCTTGCTCTATCCCTCCAGAGACTCACCACCTGGCTTCCCCCGACTTTACCTGACTGCCCTGGCTTCCCTCCTTCACCCCCTCTCCAGGGGAACTAGCAGGTAAGCCATCTACTGAGGCTGCAGGCGGCCGTCCTTTTCAGGACAAGCCGCTGCTGCCTACTTAAAGCTTCGGCTCTCCCCCTCTCCACACCTCCCTTCCTATACCCCTACACTACCAGCCCCTCTCAAGATACCCATCTGCCCCTATACCTGCAATCCCTGCAATTTTCCGCCGTTTTTTTCGATACCTCCGCGCTGGCCTGAAAGCAATTGCGGCAGCCGCGATCTAGGAAAGGCCGCGGCTTCACCCATGGCCTAGCGGCGCGCCGCTTCTCACCCCAGCCAACCGCCACCAAAGTCCCAAAATGGACCAGAAACCCCCCCCCCCCATACCCCTGGAAAGTACCTCTCACCCCTGTCTATCGATCCTGGCCCCAACGGTAGCACCGATCCACCCAATCTGGGAGTTTACAAGCCTGGATCCTGCTGCCAATCGGTGGCCATCTTACTACACCCAGCCCCAACCTCCCCTATCTCAACACCATCACAACTTGATCCAGGATTCGCCTGATCACCTCTTAAGGGGTCAGGAAGGAATTTTTTTCACTGCCGCTGCATATTGGCGTAGCACGGTCAGGGTTTTTTTGCCTTCCTCTGGACCAAGCCAGGATAGAGGATTCAGTTAATCCTTGACAATCCTTCCCTCACCCCCGGTGTTTGGCGACCATGGTTAATCTGCAATACTCGGCAGAGACCATTTGGGGTCTGAGGCGATTTGCCGCAATACTACCAGCCATGACCAAAAAAGCCCTTCAAACTGAGCGATTTTTGAGGATCGATCGACGATCAATTGTCAAAGGTCTCAGCCGTTTGCCCCAACCTAAGCACATATCATGTGCTTTGATTAACACAAGATCGGCAGTAAAACACAGATTAGAAATCCATGATTTCATCCTACAATACAATTTAGACTGCCTCTTTATTACAGAGAGCTGGCTTACAGCCGACTGTAACACCATTCTAGGAGAACTGGTGGCAGAAAACTACTGTATTATAAAGGAAAACAGAATAGGGCAAAGAGGAGGAGGACTGGCGGTAATCCATAAGACGCATCTTGCGATCACAAAACCAGTCCTTCAAAATCCTCTTCCATTCATGGAAACCCTTACTCTGCAACTGCAAGCAAACTCCCAGGAGACCGTCCGGATTCTACTCTGCTATAGGCCACCCCCCCAAAATCGCGGAAGCCGCCTGCTGCTCGGGGATTTCAACCTCTGGGCTAACTCCCCGCAAGACCCCATTGCCGACACCTGCATTGACCACCTGGAAGGATTAGGCCTTCAGCAATTAGTATGTGGGCCCACACATACTTCAGGTCACACGCTCGATCTTATTTTCAGACACGATCTTGAAATAAAAATCTTGGGAAATGAACCATTGCCATTAACAGATCACCATGCAATTAAATTCATTATTCCCGAATTCCCCCCCTTAACAAAAACATCAAATACAGTGATAACACACTGGACCAGATGTCAGAAGAAGCTCCATTTGGAATTCTTCAAAGCCACGTTAAGGAAAAAAATAAAAACAATTCAGCCGCATCAAACGGCTGAAGAAACACTGGATGCCATAAACACAGCCCTATTACAGTCAGCCGACTTAATAGCGCCGAAACGTAAAACCGCAAGAGCGCAGAAGGGCGGAAGCCGCCTGGAAAAGAAGCTTTTCAGATGTGAACCTCTCCATCTACAAAGCAATAACCAGAAAATACCACAAGGAAATCTTCGATGCCAAGAAAAACTATTTTTCTGAGGCCATCAACAACACCCTCAACCTCCCCGCGAACTCTTTAAGCTGGTCACTTAGACCATGAATCCAGGATGTCTTGAAGCCCCCAATTCGGACACACAAGAATTTTGCAATGAATTATCGGATTACTTCATTAATAAAATCGAGGGATTGCCGGCAAAGCATTCAGCAAAACAATTCCCCCCGTAGCCCCCCCCAGTAATTATTTACACAACATCCGGCAGTAATTCACCAAAACCAGGTAAGTTCACGCTGGAACCCGTCTCTGTCCATGACACTAAAAATATCATCGGTACTCTGCGTAACAGCACTGCGCCGAATGATATCATTCCCACCAAACTGCTAAAGGAATGTGCCGACATCCTGGCACCTCCTATCACGCAGCTTATTAACCAATCCTTCAGGGAGGGCATAGTGCCCTCCCAGTTGAAGGAGGGTATAATTCAACCTATCTTGAAGAAACCCACCCTGGACCCCAAGGATCCACTCCACCGCCGTCCCATAACAGGCCTAAATGCTCTTTCTAAGGTCATGGAGAAAGTAGTGGTTCAACAGCTGCAACAGCATCTAGATACCCACAACCTACTTGATCCATATCAATCGGGATTCCGGCCCGGACACGGGACAGAAACCACATTGCTCAAGATATGGGACGACGCTCTTGAGGCCGCAGACGAAAGGAGAATCTTGTCTTCTGGTTCTGTTGGACCTAAGCGCAGCCTTCGACACAGTAGACCACAAGCTTCTATTGACTCGGCTAGCTGAAGTAGCCAGAGTCGAAGAAGGCGATTTATCTTGGTTCTCCTCTTTCTTGGAAAACCGGTCACAAATAGTGAAGTTAGGACCTTTTACTTCTGAAAAACGCACAGTATCATGCGGAGTCCCTCAAGGATCCCCTCTGTCGTCTGTGTTATTCAACATCTATCTTTGTCCTCTTTTTGAAATCATCAGCAGTCAAAAATTGCTCTATCACTCATATGCAAATGACACGCAACTGTATTTCCGCATTTGCAATAAAAAGGATCACCACCTCAATCTAGAGACATGTCTCTCTTTGATAGAGGACTGGATGACCAAGAGTAATCTTAAACTCAACGGAGCGAAAACAGAACTTTTCCTGTTTCACACCAAGCGTAGGAATCAACCAGCAACAACTTGGACCGCCCCCGCCCATTCTGGGCAAAATCATCCCCCCTAGCGCTAAAGTCAAAAGTCTCGGGGTCATCTTTGACTCCTACATGACAATGGACGCACAAATAGGGTCAGTAGTCAGCGGATCTCACTATCTGCTGCGCCTACTATGCAGACTTATTCCTTTCATTCCTAAAGAAGACGTAGCAGTCGTGGTGGGAACAATTGTTAACTCCAGACTGGACTATGCAAATGCCCTTTACCTCGGACTCCCCAAGTACCAAATCGCTCGTCTGCAAGTCGTTCAAAACACGGCTGCAAGACTTCTGACTGGGAAAAAACCCTGGGAAGCAATCTCACCTTCACTGAGAACGCTTCGTTGGTTACCAGTAAAAGACAGAATTGCTTTTAAAGCACTCTGTCTAACGCACAGATGTATTCATGTGAATGCCCCCCAATATCTGTGCGAAAAAATAAAAGTTCATAATCCCAATGGCATTTTGCGATCCACCAACCAAAATCTACTCCAGATACCGAAAGCCAACTACAAGTCCAAAGGAGATAGAAGATTTGCGGTCCAAGGTCCCAGACAATGGAACGCTTTACCAACCAGCATTCGGTTGGAGGAGAACCACCTAGCATTCAGGAGAAAGATCAAGACTCATCTCTTTTGATACCAAAGGAGACAGGAACAACAAGCGCCCAGAGGCGATTCAGTTCGCATGTGCCACGCTATATAAGTTTTCATTCATTCATTCGAAAGGAGGAATCTCCCTAGCAGGGACACAGACAGCAAATAAAGTAGTTAACTTTCAACGAAAGAAAAAAAAAACCTCCTGCAAAGTAATATCATAATGTGGATAAGGTAATACTTACCTTGAGGCTGGGTTCACACGTATGCAAATTGGATTCCAATAGCTCCTCAGGGGGTCCGGTGCAATTTTCTGGAAAAACGTGTGCCTTTTTTGGTCTGTTTCAGGTCTGAATTCAGCCTGGAATTCGGGCTGAAATTGGACCTGAAACGGTGAACCCTCATAAACCGGACCCCTGCTGTACGTTGGATCCGGTGATGGTGTGAACCCAGCCTCAAGCAAAGCACTCGAGCGGAGCATTGTCACCACTGAAAGTGCTTCCATCTTTACCTGGCCGAGCCATGATGACGTCAATGGTGCTGCAACACACTGCACAGATGGCTTTTGTTATTATTGTGATAAAACACACATTACGGCAATGTGTCAGTCTGAAGAAGGCTTAAAGGGTAAACATACAATATATTACCTACATTTTTGTGATGTCTGTCTTTACACGCATGTGAACTTTAATGGAATCCCAGTCTTAGTCCATAGGGTTCAATATTGAGTTGGTCCTCCCTTTGCAGCTATAACAGCTTCAACTCTTCTGGGAATGCGGTCCACAAGGTTTAGGAGTGTGTCTAATGGGAATGTTTGACCATTCTTCCAGAAGCACATTTGTGAGGTCAGGCATTCATGTGGACGAGAAGACCTGGCTCAGTCTCCACTCTAACTCTTCCCAAAGCTGTTCTATTAGGTTGAGGTCAGGGTTTTGCACTGGCCTGTCAAGTTAAATTTTAGTACTCACCATACTGGTGAGGGGTGCCGGGGTAGTCCAGTTGGGGATAAAAGAACTGATTTTCAGTACTCTCTGAACTGCCAAGTCATATTAGGGACCCGGCATTTTGGAGGTTCGAAGAGTGTTTGAGAGGGAAGAATGTCCAAACCCTGATTACAGACACTTTGGTCATAAAGAAGTTAACCCAGCGCAACCAAAAAAGGAAGAGGAGACAGTTGGCACCTGTCTGAGGGAGTAAGCAGGACACACAGTGAATAGGGTTGCTGAACTGTGAAAGCCTCCATTTTGGGACCCCTGAAGCAGATGGAAAACCAACCCCCAGTTCAGGACCGGTATAGTAGTGGTGAGCTAATCTCTTGCTTTCTGTTGCACCAGAGTTCTGAACTATTTTGTATTAATTTGCTAAAGTAAAATATGAGAAAAAAAAAAGAGAAAAAAAAAAGGAGAAAAGAAAAAAAAGAGAAAAAGAGAAAGGGAAAGAGAAAGAGAGAGAAAATATCAGACAGTCCTTGTATTAAGGCTTCAAACAAATGACCACACATCAAGGACAGCTCTCAGAGATGGAAATAACTTATTTGCAGTGTAATCATTCTTGCACTATGAAATATTTGCTCCCTTTCCTAAACATCTTCAATCTTCCCCAGGGATTTTTCAACAAGTCTGAGAATCTCTGTAGACTTTCAAGTGCTCATTTTTGCTTGGTGTGTAACCCACACAAGGCATGATTATCATAACCTCTGCCTGAATCCTTTGCGCCACTTCTAAATATCAGGCCATGCAACAAGAGGCAGTCATTGAACAGCACACAATATATTCATCTCTGAAGATATTAACAGAAAAATCTAAATTTCAAACATTCGGAATTCCTTGTGGCACCAATGCCTGCCTGGGGACAATCAATGTAACTGTTTACACTCATTAAGGGGAGAGGCAATTGCAAAATTGCTTTGGAATTGCTACAATCTCCTATTTCATGGCTTATTTTCTGTCTGCAATGATATTTTATTTCATGGCTACCCAGACAATTCAAATAAAGGTCTCAACAAACATCACATTTTAAATAAAAACAAATGTTAAAGTCACAGGTTAAAGTCACAATTTTTATTTTTAGTCTTTTTTTTTTTTTTTTTGTCAAACATGTTATTTCTGAAGGTCTATTTTTCTTACCTGATTGACCAATACACAATAAACACAATGAAGCAATTGCAATAGTATTTGGCTTGCCACGCTTCTAAGACTATACTTTATTTTGGCAAAGGAATTAGTTACTGTTTTTCACAAACCACTTTAGTACAAAAGAACATTCTCTAGCAAGCACTTTATTGCATATGGTCATCTTGAGATTGGATCTGATTAAATAAATGTCTAACTAAATTGAAATAAAATGTGATCACACTGGAGGAGAGCAGCTGTATGCAAATTACCTTATCAGGATGTACTGTATTCATCTTAAAAAAATACTTTCTATGTACATTTTTTATTTATTTCTAAATATATATACACACACATACACACATACAGTAAATATTGCTTATTACATACAGTATGCAGTCTGCTTTCTGCTCTGCAGTGTTGTACAACTGTCATGCTATAGGTTTCTTCCTCACAGTGCATGGCTATAGGTCGGTCTACTCACTGAATATGAATTTACAGTGTGGCTGATATATTACAACAGCTGTAAGGTCTCATACACATTTTTCTATCCTTCCTGGACGCCTTTTCTCATGGCGTTTTGGAAGGAGAAAAAAGCTTGACACTTGTAAAAATGTAACGCGTTTAGGCGCATCAAGCTCTTAGGCATCAAATCAGGTCATTGGCCAGAATAATCATTTATTCTGATTACTGAAGGCTGAAGTGTTAAGTGCGCCGAGCGTTAACGTGCTTTTACATGCATTAAGCTTTTTTTTTTGCCAAAACGTTGATCCTGGACGCATCGGCATTGTTTTTAAAAAAATGTCCTGCCTCTAAACACCTATGTATGCATGGACATATAGGCTAACATACCGGAGCATATAGAGGCAGAATGTCCCTTAGAGCAGCGTTAGAAACGTCCAGTGTGCATAAGGCCTTAAAGCTCATTGTAGTTCATATACTCATACCACCTCTAGTAGCTTATCAACACATTTCCACAAATAAAAAATAAATAATGAGAAGGCACTTAAAGCAGAAACCCCAGCCAAAATCCCATTAAAAGATAAAATAACAAAACCAGCATTTGTTGAAATTTTCAGCTTCAATCCAGAAATGTCCCTTGCAATAATTTGTTCTGCCACTAGATGTCCTCAGTCTGATGCTCAGCATCATTAAAGTGGTTGTAAACACTTTTTTTTAGATTAAGGCTTACCTGTAGGTGCAACAAATATCTCCTTAACCACTTAAGGACCCCTTCACGCCGATATACGTCTGCAGAATGGCACGGCTGGGCACATCCACGTACCTGTACGTGGCCCTTTAAGCCCAGCCGTGGGGTCGCGCGTGCCGACGGTGCGTGCACACGACCCGGTCCAAAGCGTGTCCCTAGTGTGACTGTGTGTCCCTAGCGTGTCAAGATCCTACGGGGTAAAAATGACCGCACCAGCCAAGCAGACACTGGCTGGAAAAAGCGCCCAGAGGCGATTCAGTTTGCATGCGTTGCGCTATACAAGTCATTCATTCATTCATTCCGTGACCCAATCGCCGCCGGTGTCCCGCGATTTGTTCTCCAGAGCTGAAGAATGGGGAGAGGTGTGTGTAAACACGCCTTCTCCGTTCTTCGTTGTGGCAGTATCATTGATTGTGTGTTCCCTGTTAATCT
This sequence comes from Rana kukunoris, assembly GCA_029574335.1. Taxonomy (NCBI): domain Eukaryota; kingdom Metazoa; phylum Chordata; class Amphibia; order Anura; family Ranidae; genus Rana; species Rana kukunoris. The sequence goes on from CM056050.1 coordinate 444,228,055, forward strand.
GTCGGCTGGCCAAATCCGTCGGCTCGCCCATACACACGATCGAATCTGTCTGCTGGGACGGTCTGGCAAACCGTTTCCAGCAGACAGATTTGATGGTGTGTACGCGGCCTAAGCCCTACACGATTGTTACAGTGTATGCGCCCAATACGCGCCAGCTGCGCTTCCTGCACAAGGTGATCATTAAAGCCAAATCCATACAATATGGGAACCTCATGATATGTGGGGACTTTAACATCACCTCTGACCCCAAAGTGGACACCTCTGGCGGAAAATCCAAGGGCACTCCGGCACTACAACCCACACTCCACGCTAAGGAGATGTTTGACGCATGACATTGCCTTAACGCAAGCGAAAGAGACTACACCTTTTTCTCAAGCAGACACACCACCCAGCTCCTCAATAACTATTTCTTAGATAATTCGGGCTCAGTGGAGGACCCAAGTGTGCTTTGGAACGTGCACAAGGCCTTCATGCGAGGCATCCTAATTCAACTAGGGGCTAGGGAAAAGAAGAGGAAAACACAACAATACAACAAAGCTCTCTCTAAATTGAGGGAGTTAGAATCCCTAAATAAGAAATCACCTTCAGAGTCCGTAACTAAACAACTCCAGAACCAAAGAGAACACCTCAGGGACCTAATGTCGCAACAATACGATAAACACCTCAGCCGCCTTAAACTACACTATTACTCTAATGCCAACAGAGCAGACAAGTATCTAGCCAACAGACTTAAGGCTGCCCGCACCAAATCTAGGATAGCATTCCTGAGGCATCCCAATCTATCGCATAAAATCACTAACCCCCAAGACATAGTGAACCAATTCGCAGATTACTACAGTTCCTTATACAACCTACACAAAGACCCAGGTACGCCCCAACCGACTACTGACTCTATTCAATCGTTTCTGAATAGAGTACACCTCCCATCCCTGACTGAGGAGCAGCTCGAGATCCTTAATTCCCCCATCCAGCCCCACGAGATAGAAAATATAATTCGCTCTCTTCCTACAGGCAAATCACCTGGCCCCGATGGTTTTTCTAATGAATATTTCAAAACGTTTAGTGGTATTCTGGCACCCCACTTAACTCATTTTTTTAATAAATCTGCGGACACTGCCACTTTGCCCCGCGAGATGCTTAAAGCCCACATAGTTACGCTACCAAAACCAGGCAAGGACCCTAATACCCCAGCGAATTTTAGGCCCATATCCCTGCTCAACACGGATACTAAAATCTTTGCGAAGCTACTGGCCAAGAGGTTGTCCACTTTCATCCCTGCTCTTATACAACGCGACCAGATGGGCTTCGTTAGGGGAAGACAAACTTCCGATGCAACTCGTAGGATTATCAATGTGATACACCAGGCTGAGAAAACTCGAACACCTTCTCTGTTGCTCTCAATTGACGCAGAGAAGGCGTTCGATAGGGTCCATTGGACCTACATGAAACATGTTTTAGATTTTTGGCTTTGCAGGCAACATTCTTAATGCTGTTCTGGCCCTCTATTCTGCACCATCAGCACAAGTGTTCTCTGGGGGCTTCTTATCAAAACCCTTTGACATCACGAATGGGAACAGGCAGGGATGCCCCCTGTCTCCCACAATTTTCAACCTGATGATTGAACCGCTGGCCGAGGCGGTCCGCACACATCCCTTAATATCGGGCTTCCAGTTTGGCGAAAGCACTCACACTGTAAATTTGTTTGCAGACAATGTGATTCTGCTCCTAACTAACCCGCTAGTGTCACTAAAAGAAGCACATGCACTACTCACATCTTTCGGAGAGGCTTCCTATTATAAGGTCAATTTTACTAAATCTCTCATTCTGGATCTAGGAGTGGCTTCTCATACTAAGACCGCTCTACAATCACAACTGCCATACACATGGAGCACGAAAGGTATCACTTATCTGGGTATCGTGCTTATGAGTCAGGTGTCTAATATCCCCAACTCCAACATGCCCCCGCTGATCGCCAAACTCGAAGCCCAGATTAGAGATATGGCAAAGAAGGAATTGTCGTGGATGGGGAGGATATCGGCATATAAAATGTTGATACTACCCCAAATTTTGTATGTATTTCGAACTCTGTCAGTCCATATACCTTTTCATTACATTAGAAAACTGGCGGACCTAGGGTGGAAATATATATGGAACGGCAAGAAAGCTAGGTGTTCTCGCAACAACCTCCTTTCACATAAACAAGTAGGGGGGGCAGGCCTAGTAGACTTATATGACTAACTCTGGGCGACGCGCTTGGATCAACTGAAACACTGGGTCGCAACTACCGAAATACCGCTCTGGGTGGAAATTGAAACCGTTATAGCGCCGACTTCAGACCTGACACTATTACTTTTGGGAGACAGGTGGGATAGGTGGGATTTGACCTTACTCTCGCCCCCAATGCGGGCCTCCTTGAAGGCCTGGAGATTCCTCCTAGACCAACCACATAGGACAATGCATAACACTGACTACAAACTCCCCTTAGTGCTCCTGGAATCTAAGATTCCAATGTTAAGAGTAGGAGACCTAACTGACAGGGGGGTAACCTCTCTCTCTGACTTGTATGGTGATTAAAGCTATAAAACGGCCTACCAACTCATGTCCCAATACCACCTCCCGAGAGATAAACTGTATAAATGCCTGCAGATAACCCACTGCCTGAAGTGCATGGCCTCGCCCAATATCACCCTACTGAGCACAATCTGGAATTTTTACTTCATAGATAAAGGTGATAAGAAGGGTATCTCCTTCTTTTACAATATGCTCCAAGACAAGTTAAAGTTCTCTAAAACTACCGCCATGACAAAATGGGAATCTGACCTTGGCGCTTCCTTCTCTGACGTTCAGTGGAAGTGCGCATTTAACCACTAGCCGACCAGCCGCCGTGGTTCTACGGCGGCAGGTCGGCTCTCCTGGGCGAGAGCCCGTAGCTCTACGTCGGGACTTTCGCGGCCGCTAGGGGGCGCGTGGCGCGTCGCCGGCGGCCCGCGCGCTCGCCCCCGAGTCCCGCGCGCGTGCCCGGCGGGCGCGATCGCCGCCGGGCACGCGCGCTCGTTCGTTACAGAGCGGGGAACGAGAGCTGTGAGTGTAAACACACAGCGCTCATTCCTGTCAGCGGGGGAAACGCTGATCTTCCGTTCATACAATGTATGAACGGAAGATCAGTGATTCCCCCTAGTGAGTCCACCCCCCCATACAGTTAGAACACAAATAGGAACACACTTAACCCCTTCCCCGCCCCCTAGTGTTAACCCCTTCACTGCCAATGGCATTTTTATAGTAATCCAATGCATTTTTATCGCTATAAAAATGCCAATGGTCCCAAAAATGTGTCAAAAGTGTCCGATGTGTCCTCCATAATATCGCAGTACCGAAAAAAAACGCTGATCGCCGCCATTACTAGTAAGAAAAAAATATTAACAAAAATGCCATAAAACTACCCCCTTTTTTGTAAACGCTATCAATTTTGCGCAAACCAATCAATAAACGCTAATTGCGATTTTTTTTAACGAAAAATATGTAGAAGAATACGTATCGGCCTAAACTGGGGAAAAAAAATGTTTTTTTATATCTTTTTTGGTGATGTTTATAATAGCAAAATGTAAAAAATATTGAATTTTTTTCAAAATAGTCGCTCTATTTTTGTTTATAGCGCAAAAAATAAAAACCGCAGAGATGATTAAATACCACCAAAAGAAAGCTCTATTTGTGGGAAAAAAAGGACGCCAATTTTGTTTGGGAGCCACGTTGCACGACCGCGCAATTGTCAGTTAAAGCGACGCAGCGCCGAATCACAAAAAGTGCTCTGGTCTTTGGACAGCAATATGGTCCGGGGCTAAAGTGGTTAAAGAAATCCACAAAGCTTCCCACTGTGTCAAACATTGGGAGTTGGGGATCAAGCTGGCCAATAGATGGCACTATACCCCCTTAAGACTGGCTTCATATTTCACAGGACTGACACCTAACTGCTGGAGAGGTTGCGGACAGATAGGAAACTTAATGCACATGCTCTGGCACTGCCCAAATATTAAAAGCCTTTGGAACCAGGTGTTCCAGCTTCTTTCCTCTTTGACCGGTTTAATCACTGCCCCTGACCCTGCCTTAGCGATCCTACACTTAAATATAGAAAAATTCACGCGGGGTCCCCTTTTCCCAAGGGGCAGTGTGATCCCTTTTGGGCCTATTAGGAATTGGGGTCCTGTGCCCCTGCCCCGCCGGAGAGCTGTCTCTGGGGGGACCTTGAGTAGTTAACTGTTCAATGTTATGCAAACTGTTTACTGCCAGGCCAACACGTGGCCGCTGTTTGACTGTTTCTCTCCTCCCTTCCGTTTTCGCACTAGTGTTGTAACATTGGCCCTAGGGCACGGAAGATACTGTATAGAGCTTGACTGACTGTACGTTGACATGTTATTCTTTGTGAGAATTGTTCTCTATTGAAAAATTCAATAAAAATTATTGAACGTAAAAAAAAAATAAAAAAAAATAGAAAAATTCCCACATAACGCTAGACCAGTGGTAACGCACATACTCATAGAATCCCGCTCACTGATCCTGAAACACTGGAAGTCAAATAAAGCTATAAACATTTCTGATGTTGAAACAGCGGTGCACAGAAATTATACGTTTGAACGTCTGCTGGCTATTAATGCTCTGAAAAGTGATAAGTTTGACGAATGTTGGTCGATTTGGCCTAAACACGTTTAATTGGGTAAAATACAATGCATTTACTGCACTTTTGTGTATTGATACTGTGTACTTTATCGCCTTTTTTTTGGTTTTGTTCTTTGTATACCTGAAAACGTTCAATAAAGATTATTGACTTAAAGAAGAAGCTGCATATTTGCGTGCGTCCGGCGCCAAAAGGTTAAAGTCATAGTGAAGCCCCTTCAACCCTTTCCCAGTCTTATATTTATCTATTACCACATAGCCAATATCTCCTTGAATTAAGGGCATGCAAGTACCAGTCTTGCCATACACTGGGCGAGATTTTTTAAAACTGATGTACACAGAAACTGGTACACAAAATAGTCATTACTTGTCATGCCTGGAATATATGATTTAGAGGGGAGTCCCAAAATTGCTGTCTTCCTTTAAAGGATTTAATAGCATTCCAAATTCACTACCTTGCTGCTCTCTGAATCAGCAGGCACTGAATACTGTGAACATAAACAAAAGAAAAGAGCGCATAGGCTCTGGTGCAAAACCTTTTATTAAAATGGAGAAATATATAAAATCAATGCATTAGATTAGGCATAACGTCCTTAATAACCCATTGTTATGCAGCTCTGTGTGCCGAGCATGTCCCAATATATGCTCCAGGTGGATCGATAAGCGATAGGATCATCTTAATGTGCGTGTGGCTGCCACCCTGCACAATAACACCCCCCCCCCCCCGACAGGTCCCGCTTGTAAAGAGCTTCCTTGGTCGCCGAACAAGCCTGTGCTACTCTCAAACCACCTGGCTGAATGGGCTGGCTAATGCTAGTCATTATTTCTTTATCAGTAACTTGTGCAGCTGTAACCAATCAGCTTCTAGGTTTTAGTCACTGTCCACACCAAATCTGACTTTGAAATCATGCAACTTAATTTCAAAGCTGCAGGTCAGTGTGACTTCAGGTGCGACTTAATGCACAGATGTCAATGCAAGTCACACCCGAAATCACCCAAAATAGTGCAGGAACTTTCATTTCAAATCGGTGTGGCACCAATTTGAACAGTTCCATCGCTCACAATAGGCCCCCGTTTACACCGGTGTGACTTGTCATGCAATTTTGGCCTGTTAAATCGCATGACAAGTCACACCAGTGTGAACGGGGGCTTATTAGCAAAGCTTAACCATTTAAGGACCTTAGGCGTTTTTCAGATTTGGTGTTTGCAAGACTAAAACTGTTTTTTCTGCTAGAAAATTACTTAAAACCTCAAACATTATATATGTTTTTTTTTTCTAACACCCTAGAGAATAAAATGGCAGTCATTGCAATACTTATTGTCACACCGTATTTGTGCAGCGGTCTTAAAAAGCGCACTTTTTTTAATTAAAAAATAAGACAACAATAAATTTGGCCCAATTTTTTTATATATTGTGAAAGATAATGTTACGCCGAGTAAAATTATACCCAACATGTCACGCTTAAAAATTGCGCCCGCTCGTGGCATGGCGTCAAACTTTTACCCTTAAAAATCTCGATATGCGACGTTTAAAAAATTCTATAGGTTGCATCTTTTGAGTTTCAGAGGTCTAGGGCTAGAATTATTGCTCTCGATCTTAACAATCGCGGTGATACCTCACTTGTGTAGTTTGAACACCGTTTTCATATGCGGGCGCTACTCAAGTATGCGTTTGCTTCTGCGCGCAAGCTCGTCGGGATGGGGCGCTTTAAAACATTTTTTTTTTATTTTCTTATTTATTTTTAATTTATTTATTATTTTTTACACTGAAAAAAATAATAATAATTTGATCACTTTTATTCCTATTACAAGGAATGTAAACATCCCTTGTGATAGAAAAAAGCATGACAGGTCCTCTTAAATATGAGATCTGGGGTCAAAAAGACCTCAGATCTCATATTTAGACTTAAATGCAAAAAAAAAAATGGAAACTTTATTTTTTTTGTCATTTGAAAAAATGACAATGTTTCTTTAAGATGCTGGGCGGGACTGACGTTTTGACATCACTTCCACCCAGCAAAGCTATGGGGACGTGTGGCCCTCACTCGCATCCCCACACAGCATGGGAGAGGACCCGATCGCCTCCGCCGCTACTGACTGCTCCGATAAGCGGCGGAGGGCGCGCAAGAGAGCGACGGGGGCCCTCTCCCGCCACCGATAACGGCGATCTCGCGACGAATCCACCGCAGAGACCACTGTTATAGTTTACAGGACCGTTGGCACTAAAGATGGACCGAGATATCCATCTTTATAAAAGGACGTATATATATATATATATACAGTGCAAGGTCCTTAAGTGGTTAATTAAACAAGCTGATCAGTGGCGGCTCATTTTTTTTTAATTGGGGGGTGGCAAACAACCACCCCCCCCCCCCAGCACCTCAAACACTCCCACCCACGCCCTGCTCACTGTCTGCCGGTCCACTTGCCCCAACTAGGTGGCGGGGATTGGGCAGCGGCAGACATCAAAGAGTGGCTGGTATCGGCATCGGCAGACATCAGGCTGCGGTGGTCATTGGGGTATCGGGTAGCGGCTCCTATGTCTTCTCCTCCTCGCTTCCACTGTGCATCTCCTCACCTCCTCTTAGGCATCTAATAGGATCACCTGTCCTTTTGGCCAATCAGGTGATGGATCAGACCTGCTTCCTGATGGCTGGAAGGAGGATCAGTGTTGCAACAGCAAATATTAATTTGCTGTTGTAACACCTGGGTGGGATTGTAGCGCAATGCTCTGCGACATGAGCCCACCCTAGTTTAAAGCCTCTTCGAGCATCTGGCTCTTAAAAAAATAAATGAAAAAAAAACGGCCTGTAGGTGTAATTTAGGTGCCCAGTGTCCTGAAAGGGCCTGGACGCATGAATAGGGGGTGGCAGCAGTGATGGATAGAGCATCAAATCGCTAGAAGGTGGATGGGTTGGTGGCCTTGCATAGAGGGGGGCGACACTCCACTGAAGTAGATTGGTCACTATGCACAGCTGCACCAGATTCTGCTGAAATGGCCAAAATCCAAGCTGTGGGTGGCCCTGTTGGCACCGGCCCACCCCAATACACCAGACAATATTTTGTTGAAGGAGCCATTCAAAAAATTTCTGGCTGAACAGCCCTTGCATACAGTCAGATGTAAGCACTGTTCAGCATTCATACAATAGCGGGCAGCTGATATTCCTCTATCCATGCTGCTTAACGTGAATTGGGAAAATGATGGATTTCTCTCCTGAACGAAAGAAAATCAAAGGCAGACAAGGAGGGCTAGGGGTAAGAGAGACTACAATATAGATGTAACTGCAACGTGAAAGCTATACACAATTTGCTTTAGGTGAACTCTGCAATAATAACTCAAAATATATGCTTACTGCAAAAAAATACACGTCTGTTTGAAGGGATAATAGTTAAATTTCATACGAATCTCTTAAGAATGCATTCAAATCTCTTTCAACGTTTAGCAAATACCTTGATCTTGTGCGGCGCGGTAAGCATAACTGCAGCAACCAGGGAACCTGCAGAAGCTCCAGCGAAAATCCTGACAGTCTTCAGCATTTTCTGACCGTGTTTTAAAAGCGCAGATGCTGCCCCCAAGTGGTAAATCCCAAGAAATCCACAGGCCGCAAAAGACAGATTTAAATGGTTCATCGTGTCCTATGAAATGACATTAAAACAACACAGTCACAGAGTGTAGTACATTTAATAACTGCGTAAAAGCGCGCTGGATGAGGTGGATCAGGATTTGCCCTGGGTCACTCCGAAGCGCTCACTTGCAAATTGCTTTCTGGGAAAGCTTGCTTAACCCTCTTTAGGACAAGTATAGTATTTAGCAGCGTCTTTGAAGCCTTAATAGCAAAAAGTAATTAGCAAAGCAAAGCTTTAGAACTGCACATCATAGGAAAGATTTGAATGTCCTCCTGAGTGTGCAGCTTACCGAAATATTACAGATATTGATCGGAGATGAATGGGGGGTCTGCAGAAAGGGGACCCTTTCATGTTGAACACAAGAAAGTCTAAATAGTTTTTTTTTTTCTTTTTTTAAAGTCTCAAACTATAACTTTTGTAATTAATTGTCATCTGATCCTGCTAATGAACAGCAGGAACCTCTAAAAAAGAGGAATCACCGCTCTAAGATACTAATCAGAAATTCTCCTCACCTGATCCAAAACCAAGGGTGCTGGCAATGCATGGAATGATGCAAAATGAAGGAAAAACTTTCTGGATAGACGCACTCCAAAAATAAATTGCTTTTATTGTAAAAAAAAAAACACACAACCTCTGATGTCAGTTTCCATCAACAGTGCCCAGGGAGACCTAAAGGCTCACTACACACGTTACAGTCTGATTGTATAATCTCAATAGGGCCTGTGTATGCCTGTGCATTTTTAGCATGCTGAAACACACCTGCTCAGTGCTTGAAAAGTAGTCCCCTTTAAATGATATGACACTGTTCACATCTCTGCACTAGTGTTGCTCACGAATATTCGATATTCGAGTATTCGCGAAAAACTCGAATATCGTGGCGAATATTCGCTATTGCAAATATTCGTATTTTTTCAAATGTATTTTTAAAACAGATCACATCCTAGTGATCTCCATCGACGTCTAAAAGCATTGCTGGTATGATTAGAGACCCTGGGCCGAGTAGCTGAGGCGATCCTTTTATGTTGCCGAATATTCGCAATGCGAATATTCGTATTACGAATATTCGCGAATACTTTCTCTGCCCTTCTTTTGCATCAGAGCCAATCAGAGTTCTCCTACCACAGTTGTCAGAGGTTGGCAACCTCCATAGCAACCAATAGGAACCTGCCTGCACAACCATTATATAAGATCACTCCCAGCAGTATTTCAGTGCAGATTCACAGGGTGGCTAGAGAGAGTGGAGTGTTTCTGTGCGTTTTTCCTGTGTATTGCGATCTTAGAGCTTAGCATTGTGCTTCCTATAGGAAATGATCTCCGTTTTCGCGAGTTGTTCGCGCGCATGCGCAGACGAGAATTTCGCAATCAATTTCGCATTAGCGAAATTTCGCAAATTTTTTTTTTTGATAAAATATCACGAATATTCGATATTAACGAATATTCTTCTATATATTCGTGAAATATCGCAAAATCGAATATGGCGTATTCCGCTCAACACTACTCTGCACTGCGTTTTGGTAGGGTGACTACGTGTCCCGGATTGCCTAAGACAGTCACACATTTTGCAGATCTGTCCCAGGCACCTTCATTTCAGGACAGTACAGTGTCCCGGAATGAAACTGACACAGCCATCCCCCAAGCCAAACTAATGCCCCCAAAAAGGATTTTTGCCAACTCAGCGAAGGTGCATTTTTAAGCCCCCCGGTGCGCACGCACAGGGCACAACACATCAGGGTACAGTGCACATCAGGGTACAGCACACCAGGCCACATCAGGGTAAAGGGCACACCACAGGGCACAGGTCACAGTACATCAGCACACAACATTGAGGCATAGCAGACTGGGGCACAAGACATCAGGACACGGGACATCAGGACACATGGCACATCAGGGCACGGGGAACTTGGTGCACATCGGGGCATATTGGCGCATATTGGAGCACATTGGGGCACAGAGTTTACCTGGCAGCCAGTATGCAGAAAGCATCTTTGATAAGTTCTCTCTCATGTCATGCTGCCCCGACGGCCTCTCCTCTCTTGTCGTCCACCCCAGATGATGTCACAAGCAAATGGGGATGGACAAGAAGAGAGGAGGAGCTCCCGAGGCAGCGTGACATAAGAGAGAACCTCACACACACTGCCAGTGTGACTGCAGCGCCCCTCCCTCCTTCCTCTACACTTCACCCCCGCCAAGGCGGACAAGACAGACAGACGGACTGTCTGTCACAAACACACACACTGACCTAGCGCCGCCCTGCTGACACTGACAGAGTGACTCACACTCACTGCACAGGTCAGAACCACTGCGGGCACCAGGGGGACTCGTCTCGTCCTGATTCCTTCAGATGCCGCCCGCAGCGGCAGCCCTGAGCCCACAGACACACACACTCTATGATCGGGCGGGCGACTGTCCCGGTGACCCACTCAGTATTCCAGCCTGTTCCCCTGGTGGCGCTGGCACGGTAAGGCAAGTGCCCATGTTGCCTTGCGCAGGAATGCCTGGAGGAGTATAGTCCCAGCCCCCTGCTTGTGATTGAAGAAATCATAAATCCCACCTCTTGTGTCCAATCGCTGTGCTGTGAATGATTTTTGGGAAGGGGATGTCCCTGAATGGTAGTTTGGAAATGTGGTCACCCTATGTTTTGGGCTGTGTTCTGCGCCTTTGAAAAGTTCTAATTGCTGCATCTTTAGTGTGTTTTCAAAAAAAAAAAATGCATCCTTCCATTATAGCCAATAGTAGTGGACCAAAATTGCACCTAAAACGCAACGTGTTTTTATTAGTGTATTTTTTTTTAGTCACAAGCAGTGGTGCCGAGCGCCGCCCCCTGCACAACATGGCATAGTATGAATCTATCCACAGCTGCCGCTACCACCCCCTATTCAGGCTTCCAGCCCCTTTCAGGATGCGTTGATTTCAATTAAATGCATTAAAAAAAATGAGAAGACCCGGTTCACACCTATTCCACGCACATTTTTGACACTTTGTTTAATGTGTTTTGCATATTTTTTGGCCAATGTGTTGTTGGGTAGATTAAAAAATGCAAAACGCAAATTGTGGCAAAAACATGCTACATGCTTTTCTTGGTTTCAGCCCTTGTTTACACTGGGCACGATTTAGTTTGATTTGAGATGTGAAACATGTGAAATCGCATCTCAAATCAGCGACTTACAGCAGGACTGCGACATTGTGGCAGACAAATCGAGCACTTAGGCCGCGTACACACGATCAAATTTATCTGCTGAAACTGGTCCACCGACCAGTTTCAGCGGACATCTCTGATCGTGTGTACGACCTAGCGGACAGGTTTGTCCAGCGGACAGATTTCAAAGCATGCTTTGAAATTTGTCCGCTACAAACCTGTCCGTCCGACATGTCCGTTGGTTAGTATGCCTAACCAGCGGACAGAAATCTCCCGCATGCGTCGAATGGATGAGTGGTGAAGTGGCGGCATCAACGTCACCACGTCCTCAGCCCGAAGGGAATTTCGTCCGATGGTGTGTAGACATGTCGATGAGACATGTCCGCTGAAAACGGTCCGTCGGACATGTTTGAGTGGACATGTCTCATCGTCTGTACGCGGCCTAAGTGATACAAATGACACTGGTAGGTAAAGGCTTAACATCACGGAAGATCAAAGGGTTAAATGTGTTCCTAGGGAGTTCTTTCTAACTAGTTGCTTGTACTGAGGGAAAACCGAGATCCATGATTTCATCTGTATGAGCCACAGCCCTACAGTATATGGGGGGGGGGGGGAGCAAGTGTTTAAAGACAAAGTTCATCTTTATTCACTTTTTTTTTATAAGTTCCAGCTCTCCTATGTACCAATATAGCATTATTGTACTTATTTTGCAAAAATAAATCAGCTGTACATTAATTCTTCACTGGCTTACCTTACCGTCTTCATAGCTATTTAAACACACTACTCCATTAATTCTGCCTTACTTCCTGCTCAGACTTTAGGTCATGACACAGGAAGGAGATGACCAACTGATCTTACTGAGCACACGTCCTGCATCATCTACTATAAGCTGGTCAACTTCTTCACATCGATCTCTGTAATGTCAGTGGCAGCCCATCCCCCCTACAGTTAGAACACGCTGAGGGAACACACTTAACCACTTGATTGCCCCCTAGTGTTTAACCCCTTCCCTGCCAGTGACATGTATACAGTAATCAGTGGTTATTTTTAAGCTCTGATCACTGTATAAATGTCAATGGTCCCAAAATAGTGTCAAAGTGTCCAGTCAGTCCGCTGAAATGTCGCAGTCCCGATAAAAATCGCAGACCATCATTATTAATAGAAACAGTAATAATACAAAATGCCATACATCTATCCATCTCCTATTTTGCAGACGCTATCACTTTTGCACAAACCAATCAATATACACTTTTATCATTTTTTTTTTTTGGAACAAAGTCCCTCTGTCCCTCATTCCTCTTCCTTTGTCCCTCATTTTGGTCTGATATATAAAATGCACTTTTTATTTATCAAAAAGTGTATTCCAGCGTTAAAACTTTCATCTGCATTTGTAAATTCCAAAAGCCATTATAAATAGTAGTGGTAAAAAAAAATAAAAAAACAACACTTGTGGGTTTAACCGATCTTGGTTTTTTTTGTGTACAATTCTCCTTTATAGGGGTGTGGCAAGGGGTGTGTCCTATGCCTGCATACTTTTGCTGATAGGTGTCCCTCATTCCCATCTCAAACAGTTGGGAGGTATGGTAAACAGCAAGACAAAATACCCAAAAATTAAACCCTTGGAGGATAATAGTACAATATGCTAGTATACTGAGCATACTACCACATTATGAAAAACTTACCTTAGAACAAAGCCCTCCAGCGATGTGCTGTCACGGCTCCTCGGTGCTTCTATCTTCACTGGGTCTTCCTTCTGGGTTTGCGGCTTCAGCTGTTTGACTGGCAATGCACAGGGAGTCACAGCCAAGGCACTGCACTCTCAATGGGCGGCACACCGTCCATTGAGAGCACAGTGCACATGCGCCAGGTGACGTCACCGGATGCTACTATAATAAATATCTCCTAAATGGTGCACGTTTAGGAGATATTTACTTTACCTACAGGTAACTCTTATTTTAGGCTTACACATAAAGTAAAATCAAACCAAAAGGCCTTCAATAGCAATGGAATGTAACAATTGGGTTGATTTACTAAAACTGGAGAGTGCAAAATTTGGTGCAGCTGTTCACGATAGCGAATCAGCTTCTAACTTTAGCTTGTTCAATGAAGCGATGACAATAAAACCTGGAAGCTAATTGGTTACTTTGCAGAACTGCACCATATTTTGCACTCTCCAGTCTTAGTAAATCAACACCACTGTATCTCTATACCAATTTATGTGAACCCTCATTCTCACAACCTCAGAGAGCCATACACCATGAGAAATGAGCCCTATTTCTGCACCCAGGAGTGACAGGTGTTTGCATACAACCATCTGTACAGATTAATGACAGGCTGTCGTTGTATATTGGTAACCACACATCATAGCCTTCACTTGTGTGCAGGGATGGATAGGCAATATGTCCACCATCATAGGCGTGCGCACATAGGGTGTAGGGTGTGCCTGGCTGCAGAGAAAGGGACTGGGGAATCTCTGTCCTCAGTCCCTTGCTCAGTCTCAAAAGTTAGACATCAGGGGTCTGTTTAGACCACTGATATTTCACCAAAGCTCCCAAACAGGGTTTCTAAAAAGAAATAAAAAAAAAAAAAATATTTAAAAAAATTGAATAAAAAAAAATTGTAAAAAATAATAATAATACAAATATAGATAAACTACTGACACCGATCTCTGCCCTGCTGACAAAGCCCTACTGACTTGCCAACTGCCATATATGGTATATTACACACGCATGTGTGTTTGAGCTTTGGTGTGCACACCCTAATGCAATAGGCTGTGCACACCTATGTCCACCATAATGTCGCAGTCCCAATAAAAAATAAAAAAAATGTAGCCCAAAGGGAGGGGGCGAGCACGCTGACTAACCCCCAGCCAAAACGGCTCAGCTGATGGGGGCAAGCTCACTAAGGAGGAACAGGAAGTAAGAAATTCAGAAAAAAAAACATTTAGAAGGGAAATCAAAGGAAAAAGTAAGGGAACCAACACTGCACTAGCTTAACCACTAACCATCCTGGCTCTAATCTGCCGGGAGGCCGTCTATACACGGTCGTGCGCAACGTCACACGGGTGCCGATGCGCATGCCTGGCGGCCGCGATGTCCCCAAACACCCGTGAATCGGCAGTCACAGAGCCAGGGACGTGGATCTCTGTGTGTAAACACAGAGATCCACGTCCTGTTAGGGAGAGGAGACAGATGGTGTGTCTCTTGTACATAGGGACAACCATTGTTCACCTCCCCCAGTCAGTATCCTCCCCACACAGTAAGAATCACTTCCAGGGTACACATTTAACCCCTTCCTCGTCCCTAGTGTTAACCCCTTCCCTACCAGTCACATTTATACAGTAATCAGTTATTTATCATATTTATAGCACTGTTCACTGTATAAATGTGAATGGTCTCAAAAATGTGTCAAAAGTGTCCCATGTGTCCGCCGTAAGATCGCAGTCGTGACAATTTTTTATTTTTTTTTAAAGTAATAATTCTATCCCCTATTTTGTAGGCGTTATAACGTTTGCGTAAACCAATCACTATACACTTATTGAGATATTTTTACCAAAAATATGTAGAAGAATACGTATCCGACTAAACTGAAAAAAAAATTATTTTTTTTTTTATTTTTTTTTATGGGATATTTATTATAGCAAAAAATATTGTGTTTTTTTTAAAAAGTGTTGCGCTATTTTTGTTTATAGCGCAAAAAAAAAAAAAAAGCTCTATTTGTGTGTGGGGGGGGGGAGACGTACATTTTGGTTGGGAGCCACGTCGCACGACCGCGCAATTGTCATTCAAAGCGTGACAGTGCCGAAAGCTGAAATTTCGAGTGGGCAGGAAAGGGGTATATGTGCCCAGTAAGCAAGTGGTTAAAGGAACCTATTTATAAAATAAAAAAACAAACCTTTGCAACCCCTTTAATTTGTACAGCTGTACTCAAACGCCTGTCACTCCCAGGCACAGAAATGCGCTCGTTTCTCACAGCGTACAGCTTCCTTCACCCACGGGAATGCAAAAACTTCAGAGGCTGCAGGCAATGCGCCTCTCTGTACTGCTTCATCGTATTACCTTTGCGTCAGTTTTTTTTATATATTACCTTTTGATCCTGACAGATACTGTCACTCGGCGTTACAATACAGCGACTGCATTGTCATACCTGTGCGCGATCAGCCCATACGAACCTAGGCATAAAAAAATAAATAAAAGTTACTCAAATCTATTTTACACTTACAACCATTCTGAATAATAGAATCCCCATTTGGGAAGATTTTGTAGAACTGGCGCAGCTGTGCATAGTAACCAATCAGATTCTAGGTTTGATTGTCAAAGCTTCAATTGACCACCTGAAATTAGACGCTGATTGGTTACTATGCACAGCTGCGCCCGTTTTAGTAAATCTTCCCCAAAATATGCTGTTATTCGTAGCAACTAATGAGAATATATATTTCCCTGATTACACTGCACCAATTAGGTTTCAGTACGTGCACATCACAACCCGTATGTATTATTAATCTAAATTAACTTTTTTCTCTTTTGTGCAATACGTTGCAGTTCTTTTTTTTTTTCTTTCCATCGTCTATGGCTTCCTGGCTACAAGGTTGTTTAAATATTGCTTACTTTGTCCCTCTCCCCCCCATTAATAATCCAGGACATCCCTGTAAAATATTCCGGTGTAAGCATACAGCACAGCATAGCATTTGTGATGAAGCCAGAAGACAAATACAAGCAGGGGGTGTACAGCTTCCCCTGCCATCTTTCCTTTCCCAGCAGCCTATGGAGAGAAATGTGTCACTCTGCAGAGCCATGCCAGCTCCCACACAGCCCTGAGCTCTACTTTCTAAGCTTGCTGAATGCAGTAACCATTTGTTATTTCAGCACTCTGACCTTTTCTGCCTTGCCATAGAAACCAGGAAGGATATTTCTTTTATACTCGCCTTCCTTCCTATGTCAGCAACCAATAACAAGGAGTATATTAACAGCCAATAGAGACTTCACACTGATTCACTACACACGTCAGGTTGTTTTTTTTTCCTCTGAGCAAAGCTGTTTATACGAATGGCTGACTGGAATCTCACCTCTAAATGGTTCCCCTTTCCCCCTTTATCGAATGTTGGGTCCCCTTTGCAGTACGAAAGCATATAGCTTTCCTTCTGCAGTCCTTCATTGATATATAATTCATGATCATGCTGTCACAGACATCCACTTTTTCACAGCTCACACATACATATCACGTTTTTCTATTATACTGAAAGGATCCTGTCACACTGTATACATTATGGGACCACAGGCATTACGCTTACCCAAATACATTGAATCCCCAGACATGCAACAGAAATAACGCAAAGACCAGGAATTCTTTCCAAAATTTTATTAACGCATAAAACAAAACATACTATATATTGCAGTCATATATATATGTTGGTTTGGATTTTAAAACTGGCCACGGCCTGATTCACTGGTTTTAATCAATTGTTTCAGAAAATCCATCATAGAATATATTGTCACACCTACTGAATATAAATCCATCAATTAAAACTCCCAATAAACATCACACCCAGCTCAGCCAATTGAGACTCGAGCTGTTTATCATCTCACCTGAAAATTACTTAACTCTCCCACTATGGGGAGCCACCACGTGAATCAAGGCCGCGACGGGAGGGGGGGAAGGGTGGGGAGCTCCTCTGGCTGGGTCCTCCTGTTAAACGGCAGCCCTCCTGTCCTGGTCCAGGGCCCTATATAGGCTTCTAGCCTGGTTCTAGAAGTTTCCCTTAAACCACCTGACCTCTGCTGACCAACCACTGCCCTTCCATACACCCAGGCTTCTATAGACCCCTAAACACCTGACTCGTTTTGACCAATCCCAGCCTCTGCCTATTAACTCCCTACAGCCCTTTGCCTACTAGCTACTTGACCTGAGATTGACCCCAGCAAGAAATACCAGTGTTAACCCTTAGCCCTACTGCCCCTGCCGTGGTCCCATATGGAAAGGAGAGCCTAAACGGCTACTCCCTTTCTTTCCCCATGGGACCACAGGCATTACGCTTACCCAAATACATTGAATCCCCAGACATGCAACAGAAATAACGCAAAGACCAGGAATTCTTTCCAAAATTTTATTAACGCATAAAACAAAACATACTATATATTGCAGTCATATATATATGTTGGTTTGGATTTTAAAACTGGCCACGGCCTGATTCACTGGTTTTAATCAATTGTTTCAGAAAATCCATCATAGAATATATTGTCACACCTACTGAATATAAATCCATCAATTAAAACTCCCAATAAACATCACACCCAGCTCAGCCAATTGAGACTCGAGCTGTTTATCATCTCACCTGAAAATTACTTAACTCTCCCAACCGACAGAAGGGGAGGGAAACTCCCCTGCCCTTCTGTCCCCACCACCCCAAACCGCGGCCTTTTCAATGCATGTCTGAAAATTCATGTTCAGAATATCCAGGCCTATATCCGACAGATGTATCCCGTCCGTCCGGTAAAGACCCTGGCAACCCCCTTCTAACTCAATATGCCTCAATGAGATGCCTACTCCCTGACCCAGGAATTTATCCAAGGCTCTATTTATCCGCTTGCGAACTTTTTCCAAAGGCCTGAACACGGAAGACTCCAGCCAGCGCAGGCGCGGGATTATCTCAGAGAAAATTAATGTTGTCTCAGGGGAGGCCTGCTTCAGAAATTGGAAAACATCCTTCATTCTGTTAATTAAGTCATGCGTCTTACATTTACCAATATCATTACCCCCCGTATGCACAATTAAAATATCCGGAGGTGAAAATAATGCATATAGCCTGCTTAACTCAAATATTACATCATCCCATACCATTCCTCTACGGCCAAACCAATGAACGTTGAAGATTGCCGGGTCCAAACCCAAGTTCAAAGTATAAGTTCTACTTGCAGCTCTTCTCTTTGCCCAAAAGACAAAGGAATGCCCCAGAATCCATATCGATTGTTGCGGACCTAGAACGAATAAACTGTTAGTAAGGACGAATATAAGACTTAAAAGTATTCGACTTCCATCTACCAATTTTTTTGATGAGGTTCTCCTCAAGACCAATCCTCGCGGCTTCCGTGGCCGCGCCGATTCGAAATGAGTGCGAGGTTATTTTCACCCCAGTAATCCTACCATGCGACACACATTTTCTCAATACTGCTGAAAATTGATAGATAGATACCGGGGAGCCGTTTTTGGTGAATAAATAGTAAACCCTTAGTTATTGGGCGAATCTGCAAAAATTCTTGGATTCTGACCAATGGGCAGATCATACTATTGACATATCTTTTCAATGAGACCCACGCACCTTTTCCCAACGAATCCGTCTTACTGCGTCTAACAAATAATTTTAAACTATCCCCCCGGAAAGCCACCTCTGACAATAAAATTCCCGAGGTGTCACCCCCAGAGGCCGGAAGCAGTTCAGAAATTCTGAAAGCTCCAAAGAATGCGATAACGAAAATAGCTTTAAACAAAATTGCTTCATATGTCGAAAAACAAACCGCGGAAGTGACCTCGCAAATCTGGGACAGAATTGCTGGTGTAACCGGTGACCTCCCATCTTTCTTAAAGGAAAACCTCCTGTATCCCTTCAGTATTTGTTTTACTGAAAAGTAACTATGACAAGGGGGGAGGTTGGAAAGCCGCAGAAAAAATGAAATGCCCGATAGGGTTTTATTAATGTGGGACCAAGAAAAGCGTTTTTGGATCAGGGAACCCAGGAATGCTAAAACCAGCTCTTCTGAGTGATCTGATACAGGAAGATGAACGGAGGCCAAAAAGGCCGACCATAGCAACCAGGCGGAGACGTAGCTTCTCCAGGTAGACGGGGCCACCGAGTTCCTGAAACATTGGGCCATTAGATTAGATCCCATAAATGGGCGGGGCAACTCAGTCCTACCGCGTCTGCCCTCGGGAGCAATTCGAAAAAACCGGTCCATCTGTTGGCGAGAGAGAGCGTCAGCAGTGTTATTGGTCTTACCCGGGATATACTTAGCCTTCAGCCAGATGTTCCTTCTTAAACACAAGAAAACCAGATGACGAAGGTAGGCAAGTACTGGGGGGGACCTAGAAGATAATGCATTTACCGCGTAAAGTACGCCTTTGTTATCCGTACTTACCAGTAACCTCCTATTCGCGAAAGCTTCCCCCCATAGCTCCAAGGCTACGATCACTGGAAAGAGCTCGAGCAGTACAATGTTTTTCGAAAAACCTTGAGAGATCCATCTATCAGGCCATGTTTCAGCACACCAGTGCGTGCGCCATACTACCCCGAAACCGACCGAACCGGCTGCATCAGTTTCCAGAGAGAACTCTCTGTCCAGGACAAAATCCCGCTGCCATATCGATCTGCCATTGTAATGCTGTAAAAATTTTTTCCAAATAATTAGGTCTTGCTTGATATCGGTTGTTACTCTGATATGAGCAGCTGGATTTTTTAATCCCGACATTGCCGAGTACATTCTCCTGGAAAAAACCCTTCCCATAGGCAAGATCCTAGACGCAAACGCCAATTGGCCCAGAAGTGACTGCATTTCTCTTAGCATTACTTTACTTTTTCTGAGAAATAGCTCTATTGTCTGTGATAATCTGTAAATTTTTTCCTCAGGCAACCTGAACTCCATGCTGATGGAGTCGATAAATATGCCTAGAAATTCAATCCGCGAGGTTGGGAAGACTGTTTTATCCTGCGCTAAAGGGACCCCGAAATGACTGCACACTTTCTGAAATGTGGATAACAGGTTGGCACAACTGTCTGAGCCCCTTGGTCCCAAAAATAAGAAATCATCTAAATAATGGATTAAATGATCGGAACCTGCCACCTTAGTGACCACCCATTCCAAAAAGGTTGAGAACGCCTCAAAATAAAAGCAAGAAATCGAACAGCCCATGGGTAGCGTTTTATCAAAATAAAACTGGTCTTCGAAATAAATGCCCAAGGAATTAAAACCCGCTGGGTCCAGTGGGAGGAGCCGAAAGGCTGACTGGATGTCTGCTTTGGACATCAGCGCACCACCGCCTAGCGTGCGGAGTTTCGTCATTGCCGCATCAAATGAAGCGTATGATACTGATATATCATCCGTGGTAATTTGATCGTTCAATGAGCTGCCGAACGGGAAAGATAGATGGTGAATTAAACGAAACTCAAAAGGTTCCTTCTTCGGGACTAAACCTAGGGGGGAAATCCTAAAGTCAGAAAAGGGGGGGTGGTCAAAAGGACCCTCCATCCTCCCCGCTCTAACTTCTTTTAATAGTTTTGCTTTTACTACCCACGGAGCGTCATTAACAGATTTCAGGTTATCTACAATAGCACAACCTCTTCCCTCAAAACTAGGTATAAGGAAACCTTCGGAGAATCCCCTAATTAGCAGGGAAGCCATCCGCTGGTTTGGGTACATTTGCAACCAGGGGAGCATGTTTGGGAGACTCACCGGGGTAACCGCTCTTCGGAAATCCCTCTCTTGGGTTGGACTGTAATTTCCGAAAGCATTTTGCCACAGGGTGACTTCCTGAACAAAAGGCGCAATCATGTCTATATTTACAGGAACTCCCCCATTTACATACAGAATCATTAAAAGCGAAGCATAGGCCTCTCTTGTAAGCCCCCCCGGGAGAGGGTTGAGGGTTTGTAACTGCATTAAGGCGAACAAAAGGCTGTTTCTGTGGCAAGAATAAATTTAGCCACAGCCCCACGTCCTTGGCCCCCCATTGCAGCGAGGGCTGTACTGCCAATTTTTGTCTAAATGCTTCGTCGTACATTAGCCAAGCTAAGCCATTGAAACTCCTGTATGCCTCCAGAATTATATCTATGTGCTGAAATAGCCGAGGACTCTCCTCAGGGTAACGCTCACATAAAATACTTGCATAAATAACGAAAGCCTGCAACCAAACGTAAAATGATTTAATCACCGGCTTTCTATCCTCAGGCTTTTCCTCCCTCTTTTCCAACCTTAAATTATCCCTAGTGGGAGGGAGAATGGTACAAAAATCAATATATTCTTTGCTCCATATCTTCTCTTTGATGCTTGCAGGTAAGTGAAAGCCCAAAGGTGACAAAAAACAAGGCATACACTCTTTAGCATTGCTATCAGGCAGGTTTTTAAATGAAACATCCTTTACTATTCCACCTAAATGCTGGGCCGTGGGAGGAGGATCACTTGCCCAGACTCCTGCCTCACTGCACAAGCTAGGTTGAGACATATTACTTCTCATTACCGCTATTAATTGCTCTATAGAAGCAGATAAATTAGACAGCTGTGATGCTGTGTTGCACTCACCCTCCGCTCCCTGAGCAAGAAGAGCTCCAGGGGCTGCTGATGGCATGTCGCATCGAACCGGAATCATGCTGGGTTGCTGAGTATGTGCGCTTTGTGCAGCAGGGCTGTGTCTGTCCCCTCTGCGTGGCGCCTGGTTGCTTGCCTGCGCGCCGTCTTGCGGTGACACCTTTCTTGCTGAGGCTGCAGGACTCTTGCCCTTCCGACCTTTCCCCACCGGGGGCACTGCTGGGGCTGGGTGCTTGTACCTAGAAGACAAAAGGGGAGATTTTCGGCCCACGCTGCTGGCTCTGGGAGGTGTGGGGGGAGGGCTACCCTTCTGGGCACACCTCCGCTTGCTTGATCTCCTGGCGAATCCGTCCTCTTCACCCGCGTCATCAGACCTCGCGACCGTAGGCGTGCCCCACGTGGAGCACCTACCATCTGCTGACATAGCAGGCTGGAGATGGGAGACGTCCGCATCCCTGGGATCCGCTGCTGGCGCGCTATCCATGCTGACGGCGACGGCTGACTGAGAAGTTGAAGGTAGGGAGAGACACTGCCTGATCCATTCTTCGCCGCCCGCCTGTTCCGCTCTGAACAGCAGCTGGTGTAGTAAAGCCTCCATCTTTAGAACGGGTGCTGGGGAGCTCCTCTGGCTGGGTCCTCCTGTTAAACGGCAGCCCTCCTGTCCTGGTCCAGGGCCCTATATAGGCTTCTAGCCTGGTTCTAGAAGTTTCCCTTAAACCACCTGACCTCTGCTGACCAACCACTGCCCTTCCATACACCCAGGCTTCTATAGACCCCTAAACACCTGACTCGTTTTGACCAATCCCAGCCTCTGCCTATTAACTCCCTACAGCCCTTTGCCTACTAGCTACTTGACCTGAGATTGACCCCAGCAAGAAATACCAGTGTTAACCCTTAGCCCTACTGCCCCTGCCGTGGTCCCATATGGAAAGGAGAGCCTAAACGGCTACTCCCTTTCTTTCCCCATTCACAAACATCTATGTTACTTAGCTATACTGACAGATAGAGCTAATCCCACACACACTTTGTGATTTTTTTTTTTTTTCTGCTGCTGTGTCAATACACTGTAGTGAAAATCCCAGGTATACTTTATGAATTTTTCTGCTGCCGTGTCAAGATAGCGTAGCGCTAATCCCTCATATTTACTTTACACTAGATACGTTTCAGACAAAAGTATTCCTTTTCATCTCGACCTTAATGGATTTACTGCAGCTGTATTTATGAAATGGCAAAAAAAAAAACAGTTCATTACTGATTGCATAGTCCTCAACAGCCCCTAAAACGTTGTACACACAATTCGATTTTTGGCCAGCGGAGCACCAGACTTTTGTCAAAAGGGCGCGTGCCTGGATTTTGTCTTGCATACTAACGGCACGCAATAGTCGGCCAACAAACTTAAAAAGTAGTGACGTACTATGTGTACATTTTGGCTCTTGAGCACCTTCTGCTAATGTCGTGTTTTTGCAGAGCATTGATTCCGAGCATGCGTGTTTGTATTTTGGACCTATTGTACAGACGATACGAAAATCTGACAACAGACCGACGTCCGCCGAAAATTTACTAGCCTGCCAACCAACATTTGTTGGCTGAAAGATGTCTGAAGGAGCGTACTGTCGGATTTTATCACAAATGTCTGTCATCAGAAAATCTCCTGCCAACAATTGGATCATGTATACGAGGCTTTAAAGTGGAAGCCCATGCAAAATCTAAAATCCCTGCATCTATAGACACCAGGGATCTAACACAAACCTCTCTATCCCTGTAAAGAATAAAATTAGTATACATACCCTTTTGGAAGCCGATCTGACCTACCCCGACCCGATCTCCAGTGCCGGAAGCTCTGCAGAGGACAACGGCTGTGAAACTAATGGGAAATTACATTACCCATAGAGTTACTATGGGGCTTCTGTTGTCCTTCGTCTCCTCTGCACTCGCCTACATAGAGAAGCCATGGCTGACAGCTCAGCATGGGATCTGGTCGGAGTGGGTCAGATCGGCTTCCGAAAAAAGGTATGTATACTCGTTTTTTTTTCTTTACAGGGATGTTGGTGTTAGATCCCTGGTGTCTATAGATGCAGGGATTTTAGATCTTGGATGGACTTTAAAGCGGAGTTCCACCCTTAAAATCACTTTGTTTCATTCCATCCAGCATACTGGCGTCAGCGCCAGTATGCTGTTTTTTTTTTTTTTTAATGCACGTACTTATTTTATATAAAATCATTGAATTTCAGGCGCACCGCGGAATGTCGCCGCTATAAGGCGTCATGCCTTCCGGAAACAGCCGATTAGCATTCGGCTCTTCTCGGCGCCTGCGCACAGACCCAGGAGCTGACTGCGCAGGCGCCGTATATAGCCGCGTCACGCCCTCCGAAAAAAGCCGAACTAGGACCGGCTATTTTCGGCGCCTGCGCAGTCAGCTCCTGGGTCTGTGCGCAGGTGCCGAGAAGAGGCGAATGCTAATCGGCTGTTTCCGGAAGGCGTGACGCCTTATAGCGGCGACATTCCGCGGTGCGCCTGAAATTCAATGATTTTATATAAAGTAAGTACGTGCATTAAAAAAAAAAAAAAAACAGCATACTGGCGCTGACGCCAGTATGCTGGATGGAATGAAACAAAGTGATTTTAAGGGTGGAACTCCGCTTTAACCACTTGACCACTGGGCACTTAAACCCCCTTCTTAAGCAGACCAGTTTTCAGCTTTCGGTGCTCTCACAATTTGAATGACAATTATGCCGCGTACACACGGCAGAGAACCTCGACGGGCGGAACACATCGTTCCGCCCGTCGAGGTTCTCTGCCGGCCGTCAGAATCGGAGACCTGCCCGTCGGGAATGGCAACCAGCCATTCATCCCGACGAGCCATCGAGCAAATAGAGAACATGTTCTCTATTTGCTCGACGGGTTTCCCGACGGGAAGCTCGCCGAGAGCGTACACACGGCCGAGGTTCTCGGCAGAATGCGGCTCCCAGCGAGGTTCTCGCTGGTTTCTGCCGAGAACCTCGGCCGTGTGTACGGGGTTTTACTCAGTCATACAACATTGTACCCATTTGAAATTTTTGTCCTTTTTTTTTCACACAAATAGAGCTTTCTTTTGGTGGTATTTGATCACCTCTGGGTTTTTTTCATTTTTTGCGCTATAAAAGAAAAACGACTGAAAATTCTGTAAAAAAACCCAAAAAAAACTTGTTTCTGTCATATTAGCAGGTTATTTCTCACACACAGCATATGCATACCACAAATTACACCCCAAAACACATTCTGCTATTCCTCCCGAGTATGGCGATACCCCATGTGTGAGACTTTTACACAGCGTGGCCACATACAGAGGCCCAACATGCAGGGAACGCCATCAGGCGTTCTGGAACACCCGGGCCAATTTGACATTTCTCTCCTACATGTAAAAATCATCATTTATTTGCTAGAAAATTACATAGAACCCCAAAACATTATATATGCTTTTTTAGCAAAGACCCTAGAGAATACAATGGCGGCCGTTACAACTTTTTATCTTGCATGGTATTTTCGCAGACATTTTTTGAACGTGTGTTTTTAAAAAAAAACTGTTTTGTGCTTAAAACAAAACAAAACAGTAAAGTTAGCCCAATTTGTTTTCATAATGTGAAAGATAATGTTACGCCGAGTAAATAGATGCCCAACATGTCACACTTCAAAATTGCGCACACTCGTGGAATAGCGCCAAACTTCGCTACTTAAAAATCCCCATAGGCGGTATTGCAGAGTATCGCGCAGGGTATTGCAGAGTATTGGGGTATTGCAAAGTATCGCACAGGGTATTGGGGTATTGCAGAGTATTGGGGTATTGCAGAGTATCGCGCGGGGTATTGCAGAGTATCGGGGTATTGCAGGGTATTGCAGAGTATCGGGGTATTGCAGAGTATTGGGCAGGGTATTGCAGAGTATTGGGCGGGGTATTGCAGAGTATTGGGTGGGGTATTGCAGAGTATTAGAGTATTGCAGAGTATTGGGGTATTGCAGAGTATTGGGGTATTGCAGAGTATCGGGCAGGGTATTGCTGAGTATTGGGCAGGGTATTGCACAGTATTGGGGTAGCAGGGATGGCTGAGCTGGGATGGATGGCTGGATCTGTGACTGCATTTGTCACAGATCCAGCCACAGCGCTGCTGCTGACACCCCGCCCCCCCCCCTCTCCTCACACACTGTACCGAACGGTACAGAGAGGAGAGGGAGGAACCGGCGTCATCAAATGACGCCGGTTTGTTTACAAGTGATCGCGCCGTCATTCGACGGCGCAATCACGTGGTAAACGGCCGCTATCAGCGGCAATTTACTGTGATTCGTGATGCGCGGCGAGCATGGACACTTCTGCGAGCACGTCCCAGGGGACGCGCAATTGCGGAAGTGAAGGACGACGTCCCAGGGACGTCGTGTCACAGTATCTCGACCTCGCTGTAGCAGTATTTTTGCTATAGTGCGGTCGGCAAGTGGTTAACTTTAAAGCCCAACTCTGGGCAAAAAATGTTTGGGGCTGTATCCGCACTGCATGGGTCAACTGTTCATTTGTGTCTAGGGTAGGGGTCTCCAAACTACGGCCCTCCAGATGTTGCAGAACTACAGGTCCCATGAGGCATTGTAAAACTCTGACACTCACAGACATGACTAGGCATGATGGGAATTGTAGTTCTTGAACAACTGGAGGGCCATAGTTTGGAGACCTCTGGTCTAGGGGATTGGAGAACAGAGAAATACTTACCTAAGGCCACTTTCACACATGCTCTTCGATCAGGCGGGCCTGACCGTTATTCAGGCGGACCTGATTGGATGCTCCCTTGACCTCTATGGAGCGAGGGATGTCAGCTGTGACATGTCTGCTGACGTCCGCTGGTATCTGATCCGGTCCGCCAAATCCAGGCAGATGGAAACCCTATTTTCCATCCGTCTGACGGATTGGATCGGCTGAAAATTGACATTTTCAGATCCATTTTCATCCAATTTCCCATAGAGGAGAACGGGGCTCTGACGGGTCCATCTCAGCACAGTGACAACCGCCTCCTCAGGGGAGATTAATGGGTTGATCCCAGATGAGCAAGCAGAGTCTGTCCAAACGGACGTGCGTGTGAAAGGGACCTCATCCTCTCCACACAACCTCCCCCCCCCCTCCAAGCAGTCTAGTGATTTAGTGTGGTGGACTGTTCCTGATGTCATCAAGCCCATAGATCAGGGATCCTCAAACTACGGCCCTCCAGCTGTTGCAGAACTACACATCCCATGAGGCATTGTAAAACACTGACATTCACAGACATGACTAGGCATGATGGGAATTGTAGCTCCTGAACAACTGGAGGGCCGTAGTTTGAAGACCCCTGCCATAGACCTTCTCTAGATGGGAGGGTGTCAGGAACAGTCACTATGTGGCCCGATTCTCTTGAATAGGCCACATTCAGCAGCCACAGCATATGTACACCCCCAGTCAGGTGGTTGGGGGGGGAGGGGTCTTACCACATACCACAACTGCAAGTGTAAATGAGCCATACTATATGCAGCTTCTGTATCTTTATCTTTAATTCTTACATTAAGCTGGCCACACGCACAGTTCAGGAGGGAACATCCAAAATCCAATTAGTCTGTGGTCATTCCCATTAGACCGACGTTGATCTGTGGTTTAGCCAGCGGGTATGTATGGCCAGCTTTAATTCCAGTTTAAGCTGACGCCATGGTATAGCCCCAGGGTGGCTCCTTTCTCTTGCAGTGTCCTATGGAGCAAACACTGCATGCAGGGACTAGAGATGTGTTCCCCACCCATACTGTGTGCAAAAAACAAACACAGTGGCCCAGATTCACAGAGCGATTACGCCTGCGCAACTGCTGTTGCGCGTGCGTAAGTCTAAATGTGCGCGTGCGTATAGTTGGACGCGATTCACAAAACAATATACGCCAGAAATCTACGTTTTTTGGTCCGGCGTAATAGAATTAGACATTCGCTTCCCTTCGCGCAAAACTGCGCTAGACACACCATTGATTTGCTATTCAAATATGCTAATGAGGGAGTTACGGGGATTCACAAAAAAACGCAGTTGCTGCGCAGGCTACGCGATGTGCGCAACTGCAAAATGTTCTGTCTAAAGTTAGAGGACCTAAAAGCTGGTCTAAATTTTGAAAAAAAGTCTAATTGTCAGATAAAGCAACACTGTTAGTGAGGAGTTCAGCAGTCACACGTGTTGCCCAACAATCTGTATGCCAACATGCCAGGGGCATCGTCGCGCATAGCTATACTACTGACTTTAGATGAACAAAGAAGGATGAGGGCACGGAGGATGGCACTAAGGAGGGCACGGGAGATGTTTTTTTTTTTTTTTTGCTTATATAAAATTTACAATTTACAATTTAATCTAATCTAATACAAATATTCTTATCTGATACAAGCCCCTCACTCTTCACTTGATATATCACACACGCATAGACATCTTTGGCATGAGAGATTCTGAGGTGTCTCGCATCTTCAGATTCACCCCTCATGCCATCATGGAATTACCACAACCTTGCAGGAGGACATCAGCAGCCCAACACATGGCACCACCCATGACAGCTACATATACAATCAGAGCCCCATCCCCACAGATTTCCAACAGAACATGTATGGGGACAGCTGGCTGGTTGTTGAGTGACATGGGAGTCAGGCATGACTATCCCCTCCCGTGATGCACACCTCACAAGTGGCACATGCATGACTAACATCCTCCTGTCTTTTCCCTTCAAGGTGATTCTGCATATGCACTGGTACCCCATCTCATGACCCCATCTCATGCCAGCTCACATTATGCATCTTTGCACGTTAAACACACACATTAATCATGGCACAATGAGAATGCATGCATGCACACCACTGTGGTCCCTAGCACAGACACCCCACATCCTCATCAAATTGGATTGGCACCAGTCCGCCATGCAAGACTGGTGAGCAGTAACGCCACGTCAAGGCTCCAATTATGTCACTGTACATTCATACACCATTCACACGGACCTGGGAATCACTTCTCCCTGGTCCTGGGGAACCCTTCTCCACCAAAATTGAGGATGACACCCTTTTTCCAGCAGGAATGTCACCCCCACATTCAAACATCATTCACAACCCAAAATATGCCAAAAATGACATCAAAACCAAAAAAAAAATGCATAGAAAAAAAACAATGCATAGAAAAAAAAAAAAACAGAACCAAAAAAAAAAATGCAGAGGACCAAAAAAAAATAAGCATTCAAACCAAAAAAAGGGGGGAAAAAAAAATTAATGCCCTCTGCGTGAGCCACGCCTGGGGCGCCCCCGGCCACGGCCCCGGCCCCTCAGGGGAGATGCATGGGGGAGGGGAAAAGCCGGGGAAGGAGGAGCAGCCCCTGAGATCTGCCCACCTGGCGGCCTGCCCTCCAAGGCCACGGCTATTCTGTCCAGGGCAGCACCAAGTGTTGCCGTGTTGCCCTGGATAGCCTGGGTAAGGGCCCTCACATCCTGCCCAACGCCTGCTGCTGTAGTTTGCAGGACATTTAGGCAGGTTGTGGAGGCCCGGGAATGGGAGTCCAGGTTACCCAGGCTCTCGTTCATGGAGGACAGGCTCTGATCCACCCGCCCCATAGTCTGGCAGAGCTGTCTCAGAAGGCGGGTCTGGGTGGCCAGGTTCCTTCTCAGACAGGCGGGCAGGAGATTGGGCGCCCCCCTGGTGCTCTGGGCTGACCTCCTGGCTCCAGCTGATGGTTGTGGCCGGGGAGAAGGGGAGGCCCTTGTGAGGGGAGCCATGTTGGGGGAGGAGGGGGGGGGGCTCACCCTTAGGGAGGGCAGGCTTCTTGCAGCCAGAGGGGAAGAGTCCGCAGCAACCAAACGGCCAGTGCCTTCCATGGACTCCTCCTCCTCATGATTCTCCTCCTCCTCATTATCGTCCTCCTCATGATCATCCCCCTCCTCTTGTTCCTCCTCTGCGGACTCTGGCCATGTTGGGGGGGCCTCATTAGGCTGCTGTCCTGGGGTTGGAGCGGTAAGTCCAGATGGCCCTGCACCCTCCTGCACATCTGTGGATGACACAAAGCATTCACAGGTTGGAGGATCCACACACTTGCCACATATTCCCTTTCACCCCCTCCCCCACACATGCTACACACCTGAGAGAAATAAAAACCTTACCTGGCACCGCGGGGACCGGACTTGTGTCAAAGCCTGGCAGGCCCTCCACTTCATGCCGGTGAAAGGTCAGGGCCACCACACGCTCCGTCTCTGAAAATCTAACCCGGCATGGTGGGCCCCCTCCTGTGCCCCTGGCATGGGCATTTATTGCGGCCAGTTTTTTTTTCACCTCACGCCGGAGGTCATTTATTTTCTTTTCTATCCCAGAGCGGGTCCGTGTCTCCCCCTCCCCCGATGAATTGACCTGCTCCGTGATCCTATCCAAGATCTCCCTCCTCCTGGCCGGGGTGGTGGTGGCACTCTGCGGGCCGTGGAGAAAACGCCCATAGTCGGTAATGGCCCGGGCAAGAATTCTTTTTTCCCCCACTGTAAAATTCAGCTTTCTTTTTCTCTCAGTCATACTTCCAAACAAACTCACTAGCAGTCACCAAAAATCTGTCAAAAATACAAGCACAACCAATCAGACAAGAACACACACAAAGAGAAAAAGAACAGCCAAAAATCACACTAGCACTCAGCAAGAAACAGACACAAAAAAATCAGATGAAAAAATAAAGCAAGAAAACAAACGCTCAGAAATATATCAATCAAACAAACAGTCTCAAACACTTATCAAAATACACTTTCACAAAACTACCAACAAGCACTAGATCACACAGAACACTAATCTCACAACTACTGTACAAAACACACTCTAACGAACAACAGAGCAAAAGCACTTGGTTCAATGGGAAGGGACACAAAGGGATGTACTTTTGCAATGGAAGGGCGTTTGTGTGTGTCTATTTATGCTGTCTGCGTAGTTCACAACATTGCCCTAGTCCACTTCCAATTTCACTGATTGCGCCGCTCCCGAGTTGTGAGCATGCGCACAACGGAGCTGACATGGTTTCCTTCACGCGCGCATGCGCGAGTCGGCCGGCCCTTCATTTGCATGGGGTCACGGCTCATTTCAATGTAACACGCCCACGTCCCACCCAATTTGTATTACTCCTCCTTACGCCTCCGGAAAAAACATTACGCTTGCGCAATTTCTTGCGCAAAAGCTACGTGAATCGCGGGATTACGCGGCTTGATTGCGCACGTCTAACGTAATCGCGGTGCGCTACGCCGGATCGATATTGCGCCGATGTACGTGAATCTGGGCCAGTGAGTGCTCTGTAGTCTAGGATGGAAAGGAACTCCCTTGCTTCTCCCTATGTTAATAGTTAATAGTTAATGTCCAGTCTTAACACTTTAATGTGAAAATCAGACATTTGGGGAAGCAGCACTGAGATAGCAGGAGCCAGCAACATTGAAAGTAAACTGTGAATGCTGGGTCAAGCATTTTAACAAATAGTTTCCTGGGGAATGTTTACTTTTTTTAATGTTGCATGTGTTAAGTAGTGATGAGCCAAACTACCTTGGGTTTGGTTCAAGCAGGGTTTAACCACTTAAGCCCCAGACGAAAATGCATCTAAAGGACCAGGCCCCTTTTTGCAAATTGACACTGCGTCGCTTTAACTGACAATTGCGATGTGGCTCCCAAACAAAATTGGCATCCTTTTTTTCTCACAAATAGAGCTTTCTTTTGGTGGTATTTGATCACCTCTGCGGTTTTTATTTTTTGCTATAAACAAAAATAGAGTGACAATTTTGAAAAAAATGAAATGTTTTTTTACTTTTAGCTATAATAATTATCCCCCAAAAATATATTTTTTTTTTTCCCTCAGTTTAGGCCGATACGTATTCTTCTACCTATTTTCGGTAAAAAAAAAAAAAAAATCGCAATAAGCGTTTATCGGTTGGTTTGCGCAAAATTTATAGCGTTTACAAAATAGGGGATAGTTTTATTGCATTTTTTTTCTTTTTTTTTTTTACTACTAATGGCGGCGATCAGCGTTTTTTTTTTTGTGTCTGCGACATTATGGCGGACACTTCAGACAATTTTGACACATTTTTGGGACCATTATCATTTTCACAGCAAAAAATGCATTTAAATTGCATTGTTTATTGTGGAAATGACAGTTGCAGTTTGGGAGTTAACCACAGGGGGTGCTGATGGGGTTATGTGTTCCCTAATCTGTGTTTACAACTGTAGGGGTGTGTGGCTGTAGGTCTGATGTCATCGATTGTGTCCCCCTATAACAGGGATGACACGATCGATGCAGCCGCCACAATGAAGCACGGGGAAGCCGTGTTTACACACGGCTCTCCCCGTTCTTCAGCACCAGGGACCGATCACCGCACTCCATCGGTGATCGGGTCCACGAGTCCCGCGGCGCGCTCCCGTGACCCACGCTGGATAGTAGTACAGGACATACCTGTACGTGGATCTGCCCAGCCGTGCCATTCTGCCGACGTATTTGTGCAGAAGGCGGTCCTTAAGTGGTTAACAAAGTCAGAGAAGTTCAAAAGTGGAGCCTGAACCCCACCAAAATTAACGAGAGCCAAACCTGTCAAACTAAAAATGCCTAATTTTCTGGGCTAATAGCCAAACATTGCATACAGCCAGGAGCAAAGAAAAAAAAAAGTTTTAAATTGCCAGCAAATTACATCTCCTTCCTGCCTTCTTTTTTTTTTTAAAGATAAAAATGGCACACAAACATCACAGGTCTCCTAAAATAAAAGGTCACTCCCCCAAATAATGTGTGGGGTCCCTCAGAAAATACATGCCAGACCTCTAATGCCTGTTACAGGTTTTGTGAGGAACTCCATGCTAAAAATTCATACCAAACAATGAGGCCGTCACCACATGCAGCCCACAGCAGGGGTCCGGTGCGTGCTGGTTCACCGGTTCAGGTTCGATTTAAGCCCAAATTTTAGGCTGAAAACGAACCAGAAACGCACCAAAAAGGCACACGTTTTTCCGGCACACCACGCTGGACCCTCTGCGGAGATATGTGAACCAGCTCCATAGAGAGCCGGTCACAATCTCCTGACATGCGAATTGGAAATTCCTGCATCCAATTCTGAGTAGTGTGAACCCAGCCTTAATCTTAGCATAAGCCTTGCTGGCCATGAAACGAAGGGAACAAGCATGTGCCTCTCCTCTCCTGAACACATGCACTCAATATGTGGGGGTCACCTTATCCTCATGTTGATGAAGGCAAGGGCCACAACCCCTTGCTTGTTATATCTAGAAGAGAGAGGGAATTACTGTTATTCTATGGCTGGCTCCAGTGCTTGCCTCCTCTGTCAGAAGCTCTGGTCTGTGTGTGATCCTCAACGTCATCAAGTGCCATACAGGAACATTAACTCTGTATGATCTAGTGATGAGGCTGGAGCGTGACTGGAGAGTTACTGCAAGGGATTGGTCCCAGCACTGGAGGAAGCCTGCCTAAGCAAGGAGTAAGGTAAGGAATTAATTATCTGCCCCCAGACTAAACAAGCAATTAACCACTTGTAGTGGTTATACTGTCCACTCCTCATACACGTTAGCACGGTGTGTAATCTGACATGTAGCTAAACCTTCTGCCTTGAAGAGAAAACTGTACTGCTTTAACTTTCTCTTTTATTGATAGTAGATTGACAGGAAAGGTGAAACTACAGAATAAACAGTAGCATTTAGAACATAAATCCATGGTACATGGCCTAAGACACAGAATTATCTGCTATACATACAGTACATGAGATAATACAATGATAGTAATGAGCTATGAAACAAGTAACACATATATTACAGACCAAAAGTTTGGACACACCTTCTCATTCCAGGAGTTTTCTTTATTTTCATGACTATGAAAATTGTAGAGTCACACTGAAGGCATCAAAACTATGACATAAACACATGTGGAATTATATACATAACAAAAAAGTGTGAAACAACTGAAAATATGAATATATCCTAGGTTCTTCAAAGTAGCCACCTTTTGCAGCAGACACATCTCTAGAACAACTGTTAAGAGGAGACTGTGTGAATCAGGCCTTCATGGTAGAATATCTGCTAGGAAACCACTGCTAAAGAAAGGCAACAAGCAGAAGAGACTTGTTTGGGCTAAAGAACACAAGGAATGGACATTAGACCAGTGGAAATCTGTGCTTTGGTCTGATGAGTCCAAACTTGAGATCTTTGGTTCCAACCACCGTGTCTTTGTGTGACACAGAAAAGGTGAACGGATGGACTCTACATGCCTGGTTCCCACCGTGAAGCATGGAGGAGGAGGTGTGATGGTGTGGGGGTGCTTTGCTGGTGACACTGTTGGGGATTTATTCAAAATTGAAGGCATACTGAACCAGCATGGCTACCACAGCATCTTGCAGCAGCATGCTATTCCATCCAGTTTGCGTTTAGTTGGACCATCATTTATTTTTCAACAGGACAATGACCCCAAACCCACCTCCAGGCTGTGTAAGGGCTATTTGACCAAGAAGGAGAGTGATGAGGTGCTGCGCCAGATGACCTGGCCTCCACAGTCACCAGACCTGAACCCAATCGAGATGCTTTGGGGTGAGCTGGACCGCAGAGTGAAGGTAAAAGGGCCAACAAGTGCTGAGCATCTCTGGGAACTCCTTCAAGACTGTTGGAAGACCATTTCAGGTGACTACCTCTTGAAGCTCATCAAGAGAATGCCAAGAGTGTGCAAAGCAGTAATCAAAGCAAAAGGTGGCTACTTTGAAGAACCTAGAATATGACATATTTTTAGTTGTTTCACACTTTTTTGTTATGTATAGAATTCCGCATGTGTTAATTCATAGTTTTGATGCCTTTAGTGTGAATCTACAATTTTCATAGTCATGAAAATAAAGAAAACTCTTGGAATGGGAAGGTGTGTCCAAACTTTTGGTCTCTACTGTATAAACTATGGTAAATGTCACACGATAGTGCTCTTACCGACTATGCTTGAATAACAGATGATGGGGCAGGAAGCCAGTGAGAATGTTTGGCTCCTGAGACACAAGATGGTGACTGCTTTTTGTTCCAGCACAAGACTAGCAAGGACCAGGAACTACCCACAATGCCCTGGGACTCCCATAATGCATAAGGAAAACAGGCTGAATGAAATACATGAACTGGTCAGTAGATGGTGCTGTTACCACACAATGTAATGCACATGAATTACAACACAGGTAAAAATGCAATGCCAACTGATAAACACACAAACAACTGGACCTACATCTAGGGACAGAACACTCCCGCTTGACGTCAACCGACGTCACTATTGTATTCGTTAGGTGTAAACAGTAGAACGAGTTCTCCTACTGGTCTGAGGAACAATTTGGTCCCTCCCTGTCTCCGTATTTTCATTTCTACTTTGCGTATGATTCCGTCCTTACTTGGGAATGTCTTAGTCACAAGACGGCCACTCGTTCCTTTGTGACTGGCAGTCTTTCATTAGGACTACATCACCAGCCTGGAGGTTAGGCTTGCTGGTTTGCCACTTTCTCCTCGGTTGCAGAGTGGGAATGTATTGCTTTTTCCACTTATCCAGGAACGAGTTTGAGAGACTCTGTACTTGTCTCCATCGAATTACAACACAGGTAAAAATGCAATACCAACTGATAAACACACAAACAACTGGACCTACATCTAGGGACAGAACAGTGGTTGTGTTTTTTAAACTTCCTGTAGTTGGTCTTTGAGCTAGCCATACCCCAGTAAAATTTTGTTAGAAAATGTTTGTTTTCAGAATATTGGTTCATAGTTTTCTCATGGTTACTGGAATATGTGTGTGTGCGCAGCCTATTGCATTAGGGTGTGCACCCCAAAGCTCAAACACATGCTACCAATCACTCACCATGTTCATTCAGAAAGGCAAGGTGCTGATGAACACATATTTACCGGCCCCTTCGCTCACTCATCCTAAAACATCTCTGCAGCAACAGCAGGCAGGAGAGGAGAGGAGAGTTGGGAAGCTGGAGGTGCTGCAGAGGCGGTAGGGGGAATTGGTGATGCACAGAATGATTACGGTGTGCCTGGGCACCCCGGCACACCATGTGCACACGCCTATCGTTATTGGCGTCAAACGTATATTAATTTTTAACTGTGGAGAACAAACAAACACAATTCTAACTATGAATGTAGTTTTTGTTTGTAAAATGTATACATATTGTTCAATGCACAAAAGAAACCTGTTTTTAGCAGGCCAGCGATTTTTTTTTTTTATTTTCCAAACCACGTGGTTGCAGGAAAAAAGAAATTGCTTGATTCTCCCATTAAGTCAGCATTGAAGCAGAAATCCCTCCTGTGGAGCCATTATGTTTTCTTGGTGGTGATTACTTCTAGCTGCTGTAATAGCAGATAGCAATAATTGCATGTAAAATGTGACAGGTTGGTTGCACCCAAGTTGATCGATCAATCAACTTGGGTACATTCAACCTGCCCATACATGGTTTGAAACATGGCTGTTCCTGCTAAACATATCAAGATTCAAACCATCTATGGCGGGCTAAATGCATCTGGGATTCCAGTCAACTAGCAGATCTGACTGAAATATTATTTAGCAAGATAACCAATTTCTGTAAGTAGCACCCTCCTAGTTAGGCTGCTAGGTAAATTTAGTTTTGGCTTCTACTGTAATCACAGGAGCAGTTATTATTTATTTTAGTCTACTTAGAGCTTCACATGCATGGGCATCTGCAAGGGGGGCCCCCAGGGCCAGGTGTCCACACGCGCACATATTGCTTCTACCAGAAATGATCAGCCAGGAAACTGTCAGAAGGATTGGCCAGCCAGATGACACAGACCGGGGATCTCCCGCTGACATGCAGCTTGTATAGGAATAGCTGGCCACTGTCAAACAAAGTCTCACCTCCTGGACTGGCATTGGACCAGTGTGCTGTCTATTAGAGTAGTGTAGTCTAGGAGTCGGGACACTGTTTAACAGCAGCAGCTATTCATATACAAGCTCTCAGCGGGAGATCCCCAACCTGCAGATCCTCCTGATTCCTCCCTGATGCAATGCTGTGGACTGATGGGGCTGCACTTTTGGGAAATGATGGGCTACATTGATGGGCAATGATAGGCTGCACTGATGGGCAATGATAGGCTGCACTGATGGGCTATGATACGCTGCACTGATGGAAACTGATGACTGATATGCTGCACTGATGGGCAATGATACACTGCACTGATGGCAACTGATGACTGATACACTGTACTGATGGGCAATGATATGCTGCACTGATGAAGAAGAAGAAGAATATGATAGGCTGCACTGATGGGCAATACTAGGCTGCACTGATGGGAGATGATACGCTGCACTGATGACTGATATGCTGCACTGATGGGCAATGATATGCTGCACTGATGGGCAATAAAGGGCTGCACTGATGGGCGATGATACGCTGCACTGATGGCAACTGATGACTGATACACTGCACTGATGGGCAATGATAGGCTGCAATGATGGGCAATGATGGGCTGCACTGATGGGCAATGATGTGCTGCACTGATGGGCGATGATACGCTGCACTGATGGCAACTGATGACTGATATGCTGCACTGATGGGCAATGATACACTGCACTGATGGCAACTGGTGGCTGATATGCTGTACTGATGGGCAATGATATACTGCACTGATGGGCAATGATGGGCTGCACTGATGGGCAATGATGGGCTGCACTGATGGGTGATGATATGCTGCACTGATGGGCAATGATAGGCTGCACTGATGGCAACTGGTTACTGATATGCTGCACTGACGGGCAATGATACACTGCACTGATGCACAGTGATGGCTGATACGCTGCACTAGTATAAGGTAGTCTTTGCGCTACTATGAATAAATAATGAAAATAACCAAACAAAAATGTGAATGCAGCAAAACCTAATAGTGTTTACAATACACAAGTGTAATAATGTTAAAAAGTGGGGTACTGCGCAAAAACTTACACTGACAAAAAAAGTGTGTGACAGTAATAAGTGACAAACATCAACGATCAATCAAAGACACATAAATGATTGAATGTGCGAGTGTAGACACAAAATGAATAGTGAGATACACAAAATAGTGAAAAGTGTCCAATGAACCAGCTGCAATGGTCAGCTGCCAAACGGGGATAGAGATGGAGCTGAATGTCCTCTAAGCCAGGTGAGGATGTAAACCTAAAGGGCAGATGGTAATTAGTGATGAGCGGAATACGCCATATTCGATTTTGGAATATTTCGCGAATATATAGAAGAATATTCGCGAATATTCGTTAATATCAATTATTCGTGATATTTTATATTTTATTCGCATTGCGAATATTCGGCAACATAAAAGGATCGCCTCAGCTACTCGGCCCAGGGTCTCTAATCATACCAGCAATGCTTTTAGACTTTCGATGGAGATCACTAGGATGTGATCTGTTTTAAAAATAAATTAGAAAAAATATGAATATTTACCGCGATATTCGATTTATTCGCGAATACTCGAATATGCAATATTCGTAACGAATATTCGCAATGCGAATATTCGTGAGCAACACTAATGGTAATAACCATCCAAAGGCTCCCAGAACTCTCACCTAAATGAAAGGGGTATAAAGCATCAAGGTTTCCTTTGTATCATCCACCTCCTTGCAGCGACAGAGCCTTCCCACCTGTCTCACTTCAAAGGTGCTTCTCCAGCCTCTCAGGCGGCGAACCTCGCTGGAAGCTGCATTCCAGTGAGAACCTCGGCCGTGTGTACGCCGCCTGAGAGGCTGGAGAAGCACCTTTAAAGTGAGACAGGTGGGAAGGCTCGCCCCGCCCGTCGGGAATCCCGTCGAGCGAATAGAGAGGCTACAGGCTCTCTATTTGCTCGACGGCCCGCCTGGGTGAATGGCTGGTTGCCATTCCCGACGGGCGGGTCGCCGAATCTGACGGCCGGCAGAGAACCTCGACGGGCTGAACGATGTGTTCTGCCCGTCGAGGTTCTCTGCCGTGTGTACGCGGCTTCAGACCTGTCCACAGCCTTTCCTCTATGGTGCTACCGCGCACCTCTAGGGTGAATCCCTAATGGACACCCTGTTCCAGGGAAAGGGAGAGAGAGAACAAAGCGCCTCCAATTGTGTGGTAGTAAACTCAGGTGTACGTCCGTCCACTCCCTACGCGTTGCGACACCGTCATGTGTCTTCATCTGGGGGAGCCCTATGGACTGAATGCTGGACTACTTTACAAAAGGCAGACAGACTGTGGACTGTCTGTGTACCAGGATCCAGTTAGTAAACCTTCTACCTGTGTTTATACTACTTCATGCTAACAATGGGCCAGATTCAGGAACAGTTACGCTGGCGGATCGAGTGATCCGCCAGCCTAACTGTGACTTTGAGCCGGCGTTTCTGTTTTCTGTAACCAGAAAACAAAAAACGCCGGGTTGAAGTTCCGATGCGAGCAGCGTAACTGAGCCATCGCATCGTTACTTCAACTTAAAAATGGCGCCGGGGGCGTTCCCGCCGATTTACGCTCAAAAAATATGTTAATGAGCGGAAATCGGCAATTCACGATCGAAATCCGGCGCGACGCAATGACGATACGACGTTTCCGGACGGGATACGCGGCGCATAGATATACCTACATGGGGTTGGAGTATCCTATGTTAGGTATAGGCGTCGTCATCGCGTCGGGAAAAAAAAAAAAAAACGTCGCTTGCGTAAAACGGTCATGAATGGGAATGTGACGTCATTGACGTTCATTCACAGATTTTGGAGCATGCGCACGGGGATGTTTTGACACTCGACGCATGTGCAGTACGTTGGCGGCGGGATCGCGCGTAGTTAGCATACTACACGCCCCGTACCCGCTAAATTTGAATTCCGCCGGCTCATTTGTGATGCGCTGCCGCAACTTTAGGAGCAAGTGCTTCGTGAATGACAGCACTTGCTCCTAAAATTTCGGCAGCGCAACGCAAATGAGAAGCGTTACTCCAGAGCAAAGATGCTCTGGACTACCTGAATCTGGCCCAATGTGTTCTATTTTGGAGTATCCTGCATAACCCCCAATTCTCTCCCAAGTTCTATTAGCAAATAAACTTACAAAACATACCCCATAGACTGAATAATGAGCCAGAGTGAATGGACAGTTGTTGCTATGTTCCTTGCTGTCCCTGCACTGCCTCTGCACTGTTGGGTAAAGAACATGTCTAATCTAAAGCAACTTTTTCTGGGGTAGCATTACATGTACAAACATTCAATTGAAGTTCTACTGTTGTATGGCTAGCTTAACCCATACATAACCCAAGTCCTGACCTCAACCCGACAGAACACTTTTTGGGATGAATTAGAGCGGAGACTGCGAGCCAAGTCTTCTCGACATCTCCATTTCCACATCAGTGCCTGAACTCACAAATGTGTTTCTTGAAGAATGGTCAAACATTCCCATACACACACTCCTAAATCTTGTGGAAAGAATATTTAAAGCTGTAATGCCGCGTACACACGGTCGTTTTTTGCAATGAAAAAAAATGACGTTTTTTAAAACGTCATTTAAATTGATCGTGTGTGGGCAAAACGTCGTTTTTTGTCTTCAAAAAAACGACAAAAAAAAATTCCAACATGTTTGAAATTTTTGTGTCGTTTTTCAAAACGTCGTTTTTTGTTTCACAAAAAGTCACCGTGTGTAGCAAAAACGTCGTTTTTCAACCCGCGCATGCCCAAAAGCTAGTTATGAAGCGAGCTTCAATGGAAAAGAGTGGTGAACGTAACCTCGCTTTTTGTGAAAAAAACGATGGTGTGTATGCAACATCGTCTTTGAAAAGTGACGTTTCAAAAACGTCGTTTTTTACTTCACAGAAAACGTCGTTTTTTTTCATCACAAAAAATGATCGTGTGTACGCGGCATTATACCTGCAAAAGGTGGGCCAACTCAATATTGAACCCTACGGACTAAGACCAGGATGCCATTAAAGTTCATGTGCGTATAAAGGTACCCCAATACTTTTAAGTGCATAAATGGTGACAGTTCAGCAATATAGTTACCAGAACCTCAACCAAAACACATTAATGAGATGAGATCCCATGCCCCATCTCACTATTGTTTTTTGGTTGGGGTTCTGGTAACCATTTTGCTAAACTGCAACCATATATATGTACACAAGCCATATTATCTTTATTATTCAACACTTTTTATCTGATATGTAATAAAGTTTATAGTATTTTATAATTCATGTTTTTAGATTCCCTTTTGTCTGATATGCCCGCAATAGTCCCTACTGTATTGGAGGGTATTATTGGATGCTTAGATTGGGATGATGAAATTCTCACAACTTTCCACCATTTACATTAGTAGTTACACAGCCCCCCCCCCTATTTTGTACGACACAATTTTTTAATATTCCGATTGTTTCGTATTTTGGTTACCGTTTTATTTTCGTACATGCGGGATGATTCGTTATTCTGTTTAATTTATTGTCGTTTCTCGTTAGACAATAATTTTCGTGAATTTTCTTCATTTTGTACTTTCGTAAATATATTGCGGGATTCGCGGCACTTTCAACACGTGGCTCATCCATATTAGCTATTGTTAAGCCCCGTACAGACTTTTTTGCCAACAAACATAAAAAACAAACGTTTTCCGTTCATTTTCAAAAATGTGTTTGTTTGTAAGCTCCATCAGAAAACCATTTTTGGGTTCAAAAGTCTGGCCAACTGATCTCCCTTCAGACGAAAAGCCACGGAAAAGTTTTTTTGGCTTTACTGTACTCGGCAGTCGGCACAAAAGAGAAGCTGATTCACTAACTACACTCACTCACTGCCCATTCAAAAAACAAATTAAGTACTGTACACAAATTTACAAACAGACCAAAAAAATGGATTTACAAAACACACAAATTAAAATATGAACATACGACTGAAAATACGAACAGACAAAGGATTTAAAATACAGAATGCAAATCATTCGTTATAGATGTCATTTTCGTTCTTTTGCCATTTCCGTTTTGTCGTATTTTCGTATGTGCATATTTTTCTGCGGGTACAAAAATGAACAAATTCGTACGAAAATACATTTGTTACGAACGGGAACGCACATATCTAAAGATTATATACATTGTTCCATTGCAGTAGAACCTTGTCTTTAATACTACTGTTCATAAGGCTATCTTTCTCTTATTTTGTAATGTATTATCATGTGTCACTTTCACCCGTGAAATATTTATACTTTTAGTAAATCAGGCATATATTTAGGTACTTTGATACAAATGAACTTAGGTCATGAAAGGCCATCCATAGGTACACAGTATTATTAAGTGTGATGCACTATATTTACTGTATTTATTGACGTATAACACTCATTTTTTTACCCTGAAAATAGAGGGTAAACTGTGCCTGCGTGTTATACGCAGGGGGCGGTGGAAAGTTTTTTTCCTGAAACTTCCCTCTTAAAATTAGGGTGCATGTTATACGCCGGTGCGTGTTATACACCGATAAATACGGTGCTTTATCTTTAACCTTGTCTTTAAATTTAGTACAATGCAATTATTTACAAAAAAAAAGCTTCAAGAGAATTGAAGGATACATTATTAAATGTAAAATATCTTTGTTTAGTTTGGCTTTTAAGTTTATGAATATCTTGAGCAGGGTCCTTGGGGTTGCATTTGTATTTGGTACAATAGTTCTCATTTATGCACGGCATTATTATCAGTATTATTTATGACATTGAAGCATTCATTAAAATAAGGCAAGGTAGTAAAATATGAATAGATAAATCTGGTGCTTTCTTAATGCACTCTGGTTTATATTTTGCAAAAAAAGTTATTTATATGAATTTATGAAAATTGGTCTTTTACATTAGGAACATTTGGGGGGGGGGGGATTAGTCCAGAGCATACTTTTCCACCACGGAGATACATATAGTTAATATACATATATATATATATATATATATATATATACTGTAGTTGTACCTAAATGATTCTTCACAATTACACAACTCTTATGCCCCGTACACACGATCACTTTTTGTGATGAAAAAAAATGTCATTTTTCTTCATGAAAAAAAAACGACATTTTTCAAACTTCATTTTTAAAAATGACGTTGCGTACACACCATC
The DNA here is from genome assembly GCA_029574335.1 of Rana kukunoris. NCBI lineage: Eukaryota > Metazoa > Chordata > Amphibia > Anura > Ranidae > Rana > Rana kukunoris. Next base: position 444,270,858 of record CM056050.1, read on the forward strand.
ATTTTTGGAAAATGATGAACAAAGTGATGGCACTCTAAAGGGGAAGTTCTATTTGCCTTGAGGCTGCTTTTAGCTGGTTACTTGTTAGTAAAAGACGATTCGTGCTTTTTTTGTCTGTTACAGCGTGATGAATGTGCTTACTCCATTATGAATGGTAGTTTTACCTCCCGTCTCCTAACTTGCTTCTGGGCATGTGCGGGTTTAAAACGTCATTTTTTACGTAGTTTTGCCCACACACGATCATTTTTTATGACACAGAAAAAGACATTTTGAAAAATGACATAAAAAATTCGAGCATGTTCGAATTTTTTGTTGGTCATTTTTCAGAAGACATAAAATGACGTTTTGGCCACACACCATCATTTTAAATGACATTTTAAAAAATGACATTTTTTTTCATCACAAAAAGTGATCGTGTGTATGGGGCATTAGGCCTCGTATACACGACCGTTTTCCTCGACTAAATCCATCAAGAAACTTGGTGGCAGAGCTTTTTTGCTGAGGAAAACGGTCATATGTATGCTTTTCATTGAGAAAACTGACTTGGAACTCGACGAACAAGTTCTCTTTTTCCTCGTCGGGAGTCTCATTTTCATCGTCGGGCTGGTTTTTCGACGAGAAACACGTTCGTGTGTATGCTTAGAAACCCGCGCATGCTCAGAATAAAGTATGAGACGGGAGCGCACCTTCGGTAAAAGTAGCGTTTGTAATGGAGATAGCACATTTGTCCCCTGCCATCTATGTGTTGTACGTCACCGCATTTGAGAACGAGGAGATTTTGTCTTGACAGTGTGTACGCAAAGACAGCTTGTCAAGTTTCTCGACAAGCCTAACAAGGAAAACGATGTGTCTTTTCCGACGAGTTCCATGGTCGTGTGTACGAGGCCTTATGCATGCTGAATGCCTTCAAACATGCTTCTTTTGATTCTGATGACTCCTTTAACAGTCAAGGTCACTGAACATTTCCTAAAACACAAAAATGGCATGCTGTTTCCCAGCTGGGGTGTAAAGAGAGTTGTTGTAATGTGAGATATTACTAAGCATGATACCATGAGGTTGGTCTTCTAAAAGCCATTAGAATTTTCCCCAGAGCTTTGTGAATAAATTGAAACTCTGACTTCCATCATGCAGTCATAATTTTTTATTTTTTTTTCTTTGCAAATAACTTGTCATTCTTTGAAAAGTGAAATTTCACCACATTCATTAAACTCTGGGAAAAGGACTAATGCAAAATGAAGCTTCCCTATTTGAGTTTGGTAAATCAATCCCCATCAGTCAGCTCTACTCAATCTTTTGTACGGCATTCATTCTCTTGTATCTATAACTTATGGTGGACAAGGGAAAGGAAGTAACCGCTCCAGGTGGATATGTTGAACAATCAACAACGGTTCAGGAAATCAAGGGTGTCGGAAATGCACAGAGCAATTGGTAGAGGAAAAAAGGAATGAACAGCCGCACTCCAAAAAAACATAAGGTTGTCTTTAATATACAAATGGAAAAATGCACTACAAAAACAAGCAGAGAACGGGAATAATATCCTACGCGTTTCACACTACAAATCAGTGCTTAATCATGGCTCATGGTGCATAGAGTAAGTTGTAGATTTCACAATGTATTAAAAATTGTCTATTGTTTTTCGGGTAGAGCATGATATTTTTTTTACTAATCTGTTTATTTTGGTCAACTTATTAGTGCAAGCTTTTTGTTTGGTTCCTGTCTTACCCAAAAAAGATATCACTTATCCAAGTAGACCTAAAAGTCCTAATGCCTAGTACACACGATCGTTTTTCCCATCTGGAAAACTGACATGTTTTCCTTTGGCCGGGAAAACCGGCTGTATGTATGCTCCTTAGCAGTTTTCCTGACAGGAAAACTGCAGTTTAAAAAATGAGAACACGTTCTCTTTTTTCTCGGCATGAATCACAGCGTTTTTTTCCCCCTGCAGTTTTCCTATGGTAAAAACTGCAAGGGAGCATACACACGGCCAGTCTTCCCAACCAAAGTTTTCCTGTTGGGAAAACCGGCCGTGTGTACAGGAGAAAAAGCACCCAGCAGGTTCTCGGTTCTCCCAGAGGTCTCTTGACCGTTGGGAAAACCGATCGTGTGTACTAGGCATTAGCCCTGTACACATGGCCTGAATATCAGGCGGTATCACCTGGTTCATCAGAAACAGTCCGACACTTGGCTCGTGTGTATGTCAGCTGGTCAAACAGAAGTCGGCTGAACGTATGGCTTCTGTCGAAGGGGCATGACCAAAAAAGGTCTGCCAATCAGCACTGTGACTGGTGTGTTCTTGGGGGGGGGGCTAAAAAAGTCAATAGTCCAGCAGGGAGATTAATGTACTAACATCGAATTGATAGTACAAGATCTTAGCCCAAGCTGTTCAGTTTTTTTTTTTTTTATTCAGGACGCTGGGTTGGACGAAAAAAAACTTAAAGTATGTACTAGGACAATGACTCTAAACATACCGCCATAGCTACAATGGAATGGTTTAGATCAAAGCATATTGTTAGAATGGTCCAATCAATGTCCAGACCTAAATTCAATTGAAAATCTGTGGCAAGACTTGAAAATTGCTGTTCACAGATGCTCTCCGTCCAATCTGAAAGAGCTTGAGCTATTTTGCAAAGAAGAATGGGCAAAAATGTCACTCTCTAAATGTGCAAAGCTGGTAGAGACATCCCCAAAAAAAATTCAGCTGTATTTGCAGCGAATAGTTGTTCCACAAAGTATTTAGGTGGGCTAAATACAAATGCATGCCACACTTTTCACATATTTATTGAAAAAAAAAAAATTGAAAACACTGGTTTGAAAACCATTTATCATTTTCCTCCCACTTCACAATTATGTGTGATTTTGTGTTGGTTTATCACATAAAATCTCAATAAAATATGTTTACATTTTTAGTTGTAACAGGTGGAGACTATGGGGTTGATTTACTAAAGTTAATTAGACTGTGCATTGCAAACAGTAGTTGCACTCTGCAAGTGCAGTTGCTCCAAAGCTTAGTAAATGAGCAGAAGCTCTGCTGACTTCCATCATCAAATTGTGCTAGCAAAAATGTTTTTTTTTTTCTTTGCATGTGATTGTGTATTCTTTGTAAAGTGGAGCTTTACCTCATTTACTAAGCTCTGGAGAAACTGCACATGCAGAGGGCAACTGCACTTTGCAAAGTGCACAATCTATTTGGTGTAGCACCCTCTACCTTTAGGTAGGTGCTAAGTGTAGTGTTTTGTGTTAACTGTCAGTGCAGGTAAATTCAAACAGACCTATGCTGCAAGCTTGGCCTGTTTGTTTTTGATATGGGGCAGGGGAGTGATTTTAGTGTAGCAGTAGGCGACTGACATGTGCTTTAGCTCTTGGGCGACCTCCCCGTTTTCAGTGGAGAATGTTCTGGAAAAGGGGCAGGGCTGAGTGCTGGAGTGACATGGGGTATATGTGGGGAGCGTTGACTAGCCCCATCTAGGATTGGCTGAGGGCAGGCCTCCTACATATACCCACAGTCAGCCTGCTGAGGGAGGAGTTGTCGGCTGGATGAACTGAAGAACCACTTTAACCACTTAAGGACCGCCTCCTGCACATATACGTCGGCAGAATGGCACGGCTGGGCACAAGCACGTACAGGTATGTCCTCTTTAAGTACCCAGCCGTGGGTCCAAAGCTCCGTGACCGCAGCCGTGGGACCCGCAGACCCGATCACCGCTGGAGTCCCATGATCGGTCCCTGGAGCAGAAGAACAGGGAGAGCTGTGTGTAAACACAGCTTCCTCGTTCTTCACTGTGGCGCCGTCATCGATCGTGTGTTCCCTAATATAGGGACACACAATCAATGACGTCGCACCTACAGCACACCCCCCTACATTTAGAAACACAGGTCACACTTAACTCCTTCAGCGCCCCCTTGTGGTTAACTCCTAAACTGCAATAGTCATTTTCACAGTAAACAATGCATTTTTAATGCATTTTTTGCTGTGAAAATGACAATTGTCCCAAAAATGTGTCAAAATTGTCCAAAGTGTCCGCCATAATGTTGCAGTCATGAAAGAAAATCGCTGATCGCCGCCATTAGTAGTAAAAAAAAATGCAATAAAACTATCCCCTATTTTGTAAACGCTATAAACCACAAACCAATCGATAAATGCTTATTGTGATTTTTTTTTTTACCAAAAATAGGTAGAAGAATATGTATCGGCCTAAACTGAGGAAAAAATATTTTTTTTATATGTTTTGGGGGGGGATATTTATTATAGCAAAAATTAAAAAATATTGCATTTTTTTCAAAAGTGACGCTTTATTTTTGTTTATAGCGCAAAAAATAATAAATACCACCAAAAGAAAGCTCTATTTGTGGAAAAAAAAAGGACGCCAATTTTGTTTGGGAGCCACATCGCACGGCCACGCAATTGTCAGTTAAAGCGACGCAGTGCCGAATCGCAAAAACTGGCCAGGTCCTTTACCTGCCTAAAGGTCCGGGTCTTAAGTGGTTAAAGGTGTAATGCACTATCTGAAGAAGTGTCACACATCAATTGCTGTAACAAATTGAAGTATCAATTCATCCTATGGGCATCCCATGTCCCTATTCCCCAACCAATTTAATCCCCTAATAAAAAAACAAAAACAAGCCTTTTCATTGACTAAAATAGTGTGTCTAATGAATGTCTGCCAGCAGGGTGATATCAGTAGATGTAGTAACTCGTAGCAACCACTCGCTACATTTCCTTAAGTAAATCAACCCCTATATGTATGCAGACACGTTTTTTGTTAATGTAAAAAAAGTATCAAGATGAGCTAACTATGGTGTGTGACTCTTATTTTCTGGTATTCCTATATTGGAGTGAAGACACACTACATGAGTTGGCACCTGGATGGTCTGTGAATGTTAAGAGGTAGAGGTTTTGAGCAGTGCCATGGATTTAGGTATGCCTAAAGTGTTGGGGAAATTAGCATTCATGCTGTATTTGCAGTACTATAAGTACAATGATTGCCTCAAAGCAGAAAATTAGTTTTAAGCATTAGAGTCTGTAACAATATCCTGCAGATACCTTTCTTTATATTAGTGAAGCAAACATCTAAGTGGCAATTTGAAACTGATTGTGATGCACAAGCCTAAAATTGGTCCCTATGCAGTCTTATTTATTCCCTAAAAGTCTTTGCAGATGGTAGGCTGCTATGGTTGCTAGAATAACGAATAAATGAAATAGCTTTGTCTTATTTGTGCAGATTATGATAGAAATTTTAATTTCTTCTTCCTATAAAATTATTTTAATTTTTTTCCTTATCAGGCTCTTGCAGCAAAGATTTTCAGTTTAATGCAACAGTTTGGTCTACTGTTTTCTTGTTTTGCTTTCCACTTTGTTTCCAAAGGAACATAAATGATCAGTAAAATAAATTTGCAAATTAAATTTTCTCTTAGTTGCTGAGAAAACTTTATGGAAAGCCATGAAAAAAAAACAACAATGTTCCAAAAACACAGTTTTCATGTAGTAAATGAGGAGCAGAAGAACCATAGAGTGAATCAGTAGGAAAAAAAAACCCGTATAAAATCATATGGGCTCCATTCACAAAAGCATCTACCATGCAGTATGTAGGTGTCCAGTAGAGATGGTCTCAATGTTTGAGTTGAACGTGAGTTGGACTCGAAAATCAGCTGTTCGTTTGTTCATAAAACAAACAAACATATGGGGTGCTCACAGCAAGTTCGCCTGCCCGAGATCGCAGTGCAATTGATGGCTGGTGATTGGCCAAAGCATGCACCTAACCTGCATGCTTTGGTCAATCACAGTGTGATGAGCTGTGAGAGCTATGATTGACCAAAATCAGGGTGCCAAATCTACGCCCCACACTATATAAGGCTGCTGCTTACACGGCGGCTGTATATAGTGAATGAATAGAGATTAGGCAGGTAGTTGTGTATAGTGCAGTCAGTGTAGTATATATAATACAGTTCAGAGTATATAGTGTAGTATATAATAATACAGTACAGATTATATAGTGCAGCCCATGTAGTGTATCTATAATAGAGTGATGGGCATGCATAACCCATAGATGAGCACAAATGGAGCCATGGATGGGCATGGATGAGCATGTTTGATAAGACATGGATGAGCATAGGATGAGCCATTGATCGGGTATAAATGAGCATGGATGGAGCATGGATGGGTCATGGATGAGCCATTTGATGGGTCACAGGTGAGCAAGG